>JBBPBR010000007.1:11150204-11160334 GCA_037974775.1 Cicer pinnatifidum | reverse complement strand
CTTTCTAAAAAAAGTATTTAAAAACTTTTTATAGAAACTTAATTGGTTTATCTTTTCTTTTTCATTTGATTTTTTAATAATTTGTTTTTGTTTCTAAGAAAAAATGCAAGATTGATGTGTATATCTTTTATTGCAACGAGGTATAAACTCGGTTCAACATCTATAACAAAGAAGTAAAATTGTATTAGAATATTTCTTATTTTTATTTCAAACGATAAATAAATCTTCAAAAAAAATTATAGCCAGTTTATTTTTGATATTTCAAAATCGTTTAATTCTTATATTTTGACATTTCATATTTTTGTTATCAATGTATTTTTTTTTTAGGTTTTCGAAATTTAAAGTGTAATATACACACTCTAGTTTAAGAGATGTTAGATATATTGATAAGTTAATTAATTAAATTGAACAATTAATTACTCTAACTAGTTAATTATTTAATATTAATTATTTATTTATCTAATTGATTACATAAATTAATATAAATAACTGTTTTCATTATGAATATTACTCAATTTATAAATCTCTATTTAAATGGAGAATTATATTATGAAGTTTTGAGTAAAAGAAGGTTAGATGAAGAAAATAATAATATAGGGAGAAATCTAAAGTTGCGGCAGCGCCATTTAAGAAACGGACAACAGAAAGGACAAAAGGAAAACAGTGAAGAATGGGTAATGCAATTTTCAAAGGTGTAAAGTAACTAAGGTGTTCCCCACCGTAGAATATTCAATTTTCAAACCGTCTTTCCATCAAGCAAAGAAAATTAAAAATAAAAAGAATAATTGAGAAAATGAAAAACGATGCTTCCTCCTAGCATCGTAGCTCCTCATTAGAAAGTCTCCTCCACGTTCAAAAATCAACACTCACTCAATCAATGAATTCACCTTTCTTTCCCTTTATATACACCCCTTTTCCACTCAACTTAGACAAACACATCACACAACCTTATCCTCTCTTCTCTATTTCTCCTCAAATAATTCCACAACTTTTTTGCTTCCTTTTTTTCTCTTCAATCAATCAAATAAAAACAAAATCAATTCAATTTATAAACATACATAATAAACTCATGGCTAGCGCTGCCGAAGTTTCAGCTCTTAGAAGCATCAAATTGCATCTTTTAGGTGAACTATCTCCTTTAGGAACTCCAATTGCACAATACACTCAAACCAAACAGCCCTGGTCTGAATCTGAATTTGAATTTGAATTTCACGGAGTAACAAATAACAACACAACCGAATCAAACTCATCAACTTCCGATTCTTCAATCTCTTTAGATCATTACTTCACGAACCTCCTTCAAACGGAAACACAAATTCCACTTTTCGAATTTGATTCCAAATTGGGAACAGTCGAACAGGAGAGTCCCAAAGCGTTAATAACTGAACCTGTTAACAACCGTACTCAACGAACCTTAGAGAAAAACTCTTCACTGAGCCGAAAACCGTCGCTGAAAATCTCTCTCCCAAAGAAAACCGAGTGGATCAAATTCGGAAACTCGGATCCGAAACCGGATGTGATTGTTCAGAAACCGGAACCGGAACCGGAACCTGTTGAGAAAAAGCACTACAGAGGAGTTAGGCAAAGACCGTGGGGAAAATTCGCCGCCGAGATTCGCGATCCGAACAAACGCGGCTCAAGAGTTTGGCTCGGAACGTTTGATACGGCTATTGAAGCCGCTAAAGCTTACGATCGAGCCGCTTTCAGGCTTCGCGGATCCAAAGCGATTCTTAACTTTCCACTGGAAGTCAACGAAGTTATTGCGGCGGAGGAGGAGACTTCCGGCAACGGTGAGAGGAAACGTTGCCGTGAAGAGGAAGAGGTGGAGGAGAAACCGGTGGTGAAAAAGGAGAAAACGGTGGAGTTTGATGTGAACTGTTTTAAAGAGATGCCGTTAACACCGTCAACTTGGACTGGGTTTTGGGACGGTGATATTAAGGGAATTTTCAGTGTTCCACCGTTGTCGCCGTTATCTGCTTTTTGTTATTCACCTTTAGTGGCTGTGTGAAGTTTCTATTTAGGGCTCCTTTAAAATAATCGTCTTTTATTGCATCCTGATCAGAGATGAGAAATGTACATTTCATGAAATCATTTAATTTATTCACCATATTTTCTTCTTGGCTATATTTCAACTTTCAAGTGCCTACTCAATTATTATTAAACGCTAAGCTCTTATTATTTTAGTAAATATGTTCTTCTTAAGCTTTGTAAAAAAATAGCAAAAGAATGTTAATTGTTACATAGGTTAGAAAAAGTTGACTTATACTCTAGCAATTCATGAGTTCAACTCTTATGACTTGCTCTATATAACTCATTAGACTCGAGACCCAAGTGAACTTGCTTAAACTATTCATAATTATAAACCGAATAAGACTTTGTCATTTTTTTACGCAGACTTTGTCGTAAACATTTAAAAATTGAGGTTGTATTCGGCCAATAATCATTTTATGAATTTTATTAAAAGGTGAATGATGTTTACTTACTAAATAAGTTAGTACATATGTATATTATTTATTGTATAAATTATACATCATCATTTATTGTCGATATCATTTATTGTAGAGCATTTGTTAATATTTGTTTTATTTATTTCATAGATAGTAACGAGGGAGAAAGTTGAAACGATGATATCATTCATAAGAATGAGAATTTGGATTGTGATTCATTTTTTTTTTAAATTAGTTTCTATTTTTAGTTTAGTTAACTCAAAATCGATCTTGATTTTAAACACAATTAAATCATAATATTTTTTGTTAGTGAAATAAATAAAAAAAAAAAATTTCCTTTTCGTGATCTATGTTTAGTGAATAAGAAATAAATAGAGATAAGAGAAAGAGAATCACACAATAATATATATTGGTTCACCTAAAGTAGACTACGTCAAGTCCTCACAACTTGTGAGCTTTTTCACTAAAATTCTTAAACAAAAATGTTCTTGTTTTTCACACCAATTTTCGAGATAAATCTTGATCAGATACAATATTTCACCTTTCGATGTTGAAATGATTTTCAACAGTTACCTTTCAATCTACAAATCACTTTTTAATCACAAACGGATTTTTACAATTCACTCAAACTATCTTCAACACTATATAGTCTTGAGTTTCAAATGAAATGATTTAAAAAGGATTGATGTATCAGAATACACTCAACACTTGTTTGAGTTTTGATTCTCAATAAAAATGACTCAGCAAGTAGATCCTTAAATCTAGTGAAACAGAACAGGAGCTTCTGCTTAATTAAAAGGCTTTAGAGTTCTCAAGAATGATTGTTTAAGTGAATGAGTACTTGCACTTTAAACTCGTTCCATTTCCTTAACCTTAAGGTTCCTTTTATAGGCTTCATGAAGGCTGATGATACCTCATATAGCCGTTAGCAATTCAGTTGTCCAATTGTTATTTTAATAGACAAGTGTTGCTGAAAAAGAATAATTTTCTTACTTTATAATCAGAATGACATTCATTTCAATTTTTAGTAAGTTCTAGACTAAAAAAATTTGACAATTGTTTATGCTTTTTCTGCTTTGTACACAAACTGCTCATAGGTGCAATTGCATTGTCTTATCATTTATGTTTTGGTTGTACTTGTTGCTTTAGTCATCAATCTAAATATTGATTTTGCTTGTTTGTTCCTGATGTTTTGCTTTTGGGTTTGTTAATCTTATGGAATGGATATGTGTGAAATGATTTTGTGTACGTAAGCCTGATACTTTGATAATGAAGACCGATATATTTGTAAACCATAACGATCATGTTTAAGGAAATTATTGCTCTTTCGCAAACCAGAATGTTATTGGTTTGATAAAACTAAAGGCTGTGAAAAACCAAAACAATATCTATTTTGTTTTTAATAAATCATAATGATCTTCGATTTTCATAATGATCTTGCTTATTTCAAAATGTTCTTGTGTTGTTATGTTTAATATATATCTTCAATTAATACACTTAAAAACACATTGTTAAATAGCAACATATTTTTAAAATCACAGTTAGAAGATTAATTAACTTTATTTTATTATCATCAAACAATTAATATGAGATTTTACCTCAACAAAAGTAATAAAGAATATGTAAAAAATAATAAATATCACTATAAATTCACACAATTATGAGATTTTAGATTTAAATATAAAATAAAATATCAAAGTCGAGTTAGAATTTACAAATTTTCATCTTTACTTTATATCTCCGTTATCAATTCTTTTCTTTCTTATTTTTTTTTCCCTCTCTCTCTATTTAATATATTTTTTTCTCTCTCCTTCAACTAAAAAAAGCGGATCCATTTCACTCAAATCAAACATATTTAAAAATTCTTTATTCCATGTGGATAGTACAACAACCATCAGAATAATTAGATAAAGATAAATTATATCTTTTTATATTTGACGACTATACAAACTGAACATATATGGAATCTAAGACTAATTTTAATATTAGATCTTATAAAGTCTGCAATAATATTTTAATAAAATTATTAAATTTCAATTTATTATTTATATTTTATAATATAAAATTATTTATTAAAATAATACAATTGATTTTTATGATAAACTTTTTTTCTCTTAATAATATAATTAATTGATTTAGTATTTATTGAGATAATATTACTTGTTAGATAAAATTTAATTAATTTTAGTTAAAAACTACTAAAATACTACTTTTTATGAAGTAAAAAAAGACAGTTAATTCAGAAAGATTTATTTAAAGTAAAAAAAAATATTTCTTTAAAGCATAAATCTAATTCTTGGGTCGGCCTGTTGACGATTTCCATAGATACTGCATAATTTATTTTATTTTTGAATCATTTGTTCGCTAATGGTTGTTTATGTGAATATAAACTAAGGAAATAGATAAGAGATATGTATCCAAAAAATAATAATAAGGAAATAGGTACAGGACAATCCATTCTTACCGAAGCAACTGTATCGTGGTGCGCAATATAATATTATTAAAACCTAACCATCATTGTATTAACAATGTATATCAACTACATCGAGGAACCACTGAATTAAAGAATTCATGTTAGGACCATGTGTTATATAAAAAAAAATTCATGTTAGGACGATAAAGTTATTAAATTCAGCAGGTAATATGCCAGAATTCCATCTCCTGATACATGTGAATCTAAAATTATTTCTTCCTTTATTTAAAGAATCAATATTCTTTTCCAAGAAAATCATTCAATATATATATATATATATATGAATAAATTTAATATAAATATTTTCAATAGATAAACATTTAATTTTTACTTTATATATAAAATTATAACACGATGATAATATTTGAGAATATTATATATTTAAATTTTATTGAATAATATTTTTTAATTATAAGTAATTTTAATGTTCAATAGTTTAGAAATTATTTATTAGAGGCTTTTTAAAAAAGTAAAAGTTATATTGTATTTGTCCATTACAATGAAAATAATTTTTTTTTTATTTTTCTAAAAATCAATTGTGAAAAGTAATTTTTAAAACTAGTTACTCAAAACCGTTTTTATATTATGATTATTTTTAAATGTTGTATCAAACAGATAAAAATTCTTAATTTTAATTATCAATAATTTATAAATTATATATTAGAGATTTTTTAGACAAGTAGAAGTTCTATTTTGTATTTATCTAGTGTAATGAAAATCATTTTTTATTTTTTTTAAAGTCAATTGTAAAAATAATTTTTATTAATAGTTGCTCAAAACATTTTTTATTTTAAACTGCTTTTATATTAGGACTATTTTTTAAGAGGTATATATTAATTAAACCAAAGCCTTCTAATCTGGTCCTTAATCCTTACTAATTTTAGTTTCCACTTTCCAGCATTAATTGTTTTAAATTGCCGCTATAAGATATTGGCTCAATAGGAAGCTCAAGCGGTTGATTAACCATTGCAAGGTGCATTTGGTTGCAGTTTAAAGTGCCGCGAAAGCTTTTGTAACCATCTCAATACTTAAAAAGTTTTTTTTAAGAGTAACTTTGAAAAATTGTAGTAATTGACCATCATCTAATGATAATTATCCATAAATTACCTATAATTTTTCAAATGTAACCTAAGTTTCATTTTAAAAAAATTCCTAAAATTCTTTTTAGTAGTATAGTAAAAGACGGAGTTACTTATAAGGGTCATTTTTTCTTATTGTGGTGTAGCTACTATTGTGTACTCTACAATATGAGGAGAGGTCATTTTTGTTTTAAAAAAAATAAGTAAATAAAAAAATCTATTTAGATTTAGTATTTATGTCATCTAAAACTATGTGTAAAATTCATATGTTTTATACAAAAATTGATCATTTCATGTGATATGGAAGAGTCTATTAAAATATCTACCATCTTTTAGAAAAGAGAGAGAGAGAAAGAGAATGAAGGAAAAATTGAGTTTTAAAGGTGGAGATTCAAACACATCAAAAAACTTGAAAGGAAAAACTTGAGGGGTTTTATTGTCGTTTTATAAACATTTAAGTTACTCCTTACGTCTCATCATAATTGATTTGTTTGTAAAATAAATATCCTAAAATGAATTATCATTTAAATTTTCAATGCACTTTTTTCAATTGTATCATTTAATTAGTACTTCTTACATTACTTTCAATATAATATATTTTACTGTGCATTTATGACATTGATAATAGATCAATATCTAACAAAAATAATTTTGGTAAAAGTTGTGTTCAATTTCTCTTTCAATTATATACGTTTTTTTTTTAATATATATAAAATGATCAAATAACTCAATTATTTTGAGACCGAAAGAATAAATATTGTTCTAAAATAACCCAATATTCCATGTGTTATAATTAAATAGACACAAGCCTAAAATGTTTGTCTGCTAATTGGATTTCGTCTCAACCCTAAATAATTACAAGCTCTACTATCAAGCTAAGAGCATACAAAAGTGATAATTGCTGCAAGATATTCGTCGAGCATTGACGCTTTCGTCCTCGATGGACATAATATTTACATTATATATAACAATGGCAAAACACAGTAAAAATATTTACAGATATCATCTCCTCATAATCAATGAATTGCTAAAACGTTTTATTTCTTTTAAGAAATGGTTTAACTTGTATATACAACTCTGTAAGTTACTAAGTTTTGACATCTATTCATGCTTCCTTCGACACCGCGCGTCAATTCAGTTGTCATTGCAATTTCTTTATCAGTATTAACCTTTGTTCGAAATTCATATTACTAACATAAATGATTTTAGTTTAGTTTTGTTTATTTTTATAGTATTTGATTTAGGAGCACGTGTTTTGAATTTGACTATTCTATATTTGACCATCCCTCTCACGCAACGTATCCTGCAACTTTAGTATTTAATATTTATCGTTTCAAAGAGATCGCTATCATATTCTTGGGCCCCATTACAATATATGGTGATGACTAATGCAAATTAAAATATGAGGTCTTATAATGAAAAACTATCAATTAGATTATATAATATTTTTTAATTAATAATTATGTTGATTAATTTATTATATGTTGAGATAATATTAGTTTTAGACCAATTTTTATTATTTTGAAATTTAAAAATGTGGAAATGTTTTTGTTAAGTACAAATTTATTTTGTAGGCTTTTTAATTAAATATAAATTTATTTATTTGTAGGGAGTTAAAATAGTTATTTAAGTAGCCTCATCTCATGCTAATCTTGAATTGTTCCTCTTCTTCTTAAATCATTTTTATTTTTTAAAGAAAAAAAAACCCCAAATTTGGTCAATAGGATGCATTAAATTCACGTGCATCCTATATGAGTATATGTTATGTTACCTTTTATGATAACCGCACAATTGGTAATTGTTTATTTTCTTTTAATTTTAGAAAAAGATAAATTAACTCAGCTGTGGGTTACTTTATAGATTAAAGAATTAGAAAAAGAAGCTTAGTAGTAGTTCGGTAATTCGGTAATTCCTTTCGTATGAAGACTTTCCTCAACAAATCATACGTAATTAAATAAGTTTTTATAGACTTATTATATAACAACGTATGTGCTTTATAATATTTGAGAATTAAAAAATTAAAAAAATTTAAATATATATTTGGTCCATCTAAATTAATTCGGTAATTCCTTTCATATATGTGTTTAATATGGTCTCACAAAATTATGTATCAATTAATGATTTTTTAATTAAATAAATTACAAAATTCAGTGTAGCTTTACTAATATTTGAATTGGAGATTTGTAAACAATACGCGAAAAATATGAAGCAGAACACTAAAACGGTTTACTGTTATATATAAAACTCTATTACAGCATTTTTTT
The DNA here is from genome assembly GCA_037974775.1 of Cicer pinnatifidum. Classification (NCBI taxonomy): domain Eukaryota; kingdom Viridiplantae; phylum Streptophyta; class Magnoliopsida; order Fabales; family Fabaceae; genus Cicer; species Cicer pinnatifidum. The sequence continues at coordinate 11,152,071 of JBBPBR010000007.1, read as the reverse complement.
AAAAATCTTTTAAAGCGCTTGTCCAAAAACTCTGTAAAAGACTTTCTTATTTTATTTTTTAAAAGTTAATTACAGCGTTTCCAAAAAGCGCTCCAATAGATCATTTAGTTATTTGAAAGCGTAAACCTTTGATAGGCTTACTATTATATATAAAACCCTATTACAACGTTTTTTTGAAAAAGTCATGTAAAAGACCTCTTTATTTTATTTTTTTAAAAGTCTATTACATCGTTTTTTTAGAAGTCTTTTAAAGCGCTTGTCCAAAACCGCTGTAAAAAGCCTCCTTATTTTATTTTTTAAAAGCCTATTAAAGCGCTTTTCCAAAAAGCGCTCTAATAAGTCATTTAATTATTTAAAAGTGCAAGTTTTTGACAAGTTTACTGTTATATATAAAATCCTATTACATCGTTTTTTCGAAAGAGTTATGTAAAAGACCTCCTTATTTTATTTTTTAAAAACCTATTACAGTGTTTTTTTACAGGCCTTTTAAAGCGCTTGTCCAAAAGCGCTGTAAAAAAACCTCCTTATTTTATTTTTTAAAAGCCTATTACAATGCTTTTTAAGAAGCCTTTTAAAGCGCTTGTCCAAAAGCGCGGTAAAAGACCTCCTTATTTTATTTTTTAAAAACTTTTTACAGCGCTTTTTCAAAGAGCGCTCTAATATGTGACCCTATATGACTCTACAACAGCGCTTTTTCCACAGCGCTTGTCAAAAAAGCGTTGTTGTATCCTCCGTTATTTTTAAAATATTATACAACAGCGCTTGTATTTAATAAACGCTATAAAATGCGCACTACAAAATGTCATTTTTTGCGTATGGTTATTTGAGTCCTAAAAAGTAGTAATGTATATGGTATTATATTGGACATATAATAATAATGTTTCACTGACCAAAGGCCCAATACGTATTGGTTAGTTTTCCCCATACTTATTGGTTAGCTTGAAAGCGAAGTTTTTATAGAATTTTATTGTGATTTATTGAGTATTAATCATTTTACATCATTGTATTATATGTTATGTTATTTAAAACATGTACGTTGTTGTTTTTTATTTAAAAAATCAGAATAAATGATAAAAATTGTTGAATTTTAAAATAAGGTGATCGATTTTGTAAATTAATAAAAATAGTAGACAAAAATAGCAATTAAACATTCTTTTTAAAAAATCATATATTTCATTTAATTAATTTTGTGTAATGTGATTGAAACATAAAATTTGACACAAAATGATACACAAATACAATACTTTAATATTTTATAAGAAACAAAATATGACTCCATTATATATTTACTTTGTATTCTATTTGTGTTCTATTTTATGTCAAATTTTGTGTTTCAATAACATTACTCTTAATTTTTTCAAGAAGGATGAAGTTAATATATGTTTTTTACCTACAAAATTGAACTAAATTAATTATTCTTATTTGTATCAAAGATAAAATAATTCATTTAACTAAGAATGATTACTGTGTTTAACTAAGAATGATTTTTGTACCCTAACTTTCAAGAATCAACAATAAGAGAATAATGAAGATACAAGTATTTTATAAATCTTCTCTATTAAATTTCGTCATCTTAAAGTTATTTTCGCATGATCACAAGATCAAATAAATAATATGTATAAAAAAAAACACCTTTTTCAACTGTAAAAAAAAAAAAATTAATTTTTATATTATTAAAAAAATCAATTTTTTAAATGTGTATGTAAACACCAAACATCTAATCTTGTAACATATAAGACTTGCTCCTTTATCCTTTATCCTATCCTCCATATGCTTCACACGAGTACGAATTGTAACTCCTATACAACTAAATATATAATAATAGGTGGATAGAAAGTGATATTATCTATATGTCTTTTTTTTTTTT
>JBBPBR010000007.1:11138788-11149736 GCA_037974775.1 Cicer pinnatifidum | reverse complement strand
AATTAACTGTAGTTAGTAGCCAAATGAGTAAGAATTTTTTTTTATACTTCTAAACATGAAATAGACAATACAAAACAAAAATACAAATTAAGTTATTTTTGACTAAATCTAGATTTGAAACAAAATTAAGTTTATAAAATTAATTTTTAAGGTTAAACCACTTTTTTATTACAAAATTACATTTAAACTTTGTTTGATTGAAAAGAAAAGTGAGAAGAGAGGAATAAAAACATAATAGAGAAATAGATGAAAAATAAAGTAAATTTAATCTATTATTTAATATGAGAGAGATGAAAGAAGTAAAAAAGAGAGAAATGCTATTACGTATAATTTATTAAATAATTAAATTATTTTAATTAATTAGATTATTAATCTATTTTAATTCAATCATTTAACAATTTTATTATTTACCTGTAAAAAAACAAATTTATTATCCATTTAAATTTTATTGATTACTCCACTGTTAACGTTTAATGATTTTAATATAATTAATTGATTAGTTCCATAGTTCTGGTTTGATGAAAACATGTTTACATGTGTGGTGGTGTTATACATTGTTTCACTATGCAAGCTTAATCTACGTACACCATAAAAATTAAACCTGAAAAAAAAAATATGCGAGAAACAATTAAAAACCTAAGTGGAGAGAAATGCAAAACATGTGAATCCCTGTTTTTTAAGTCTTTATCCCTTACTTTTCTCCGAACCAATCAAGAGAAAGTGGTAATCCCTCTATTTTTTTTTTTAAATTTTGTTTGGTAGTGAAAGAGGTTTAGTTGAATTTGAAAAACAATGATGATAATTTAGATAAGCTATAATTTTGTGATCATTTTATCTTAGGAAATTAACATATATTTATGTGTCACAAGTTTGAAACTGGAATGCAAGTTTCTAATAGCCTTTTAGAGTATGTTGGCTCAAATCTTTAGGGTACTCCAAAGGTGATCATTTATGGAGGGGATTTCTATTTTCTCATCATTATTCATGATTTTTCTAGTAGAGGTATTTTTCTAGTAGTAGTGGCATGTAGATTATATTTTAAAAAATAAATCTAAATATTTTAAAAATTTAAATAATGACATACTCTCGTAGAAAATTAAATATAAACTAAAAGACATAAGATCGATGACAAAAACACCTCAATAAAATGAATTAGTTGAGTGTATGAATAAGACTATTTTGGATATAACAATCATATGTGCTTTTTATGGGGGTAAAGTTGGTAGTATTGCAACATATTTGATTAACAAATATCCTTAATCAGCTATAGACTTCAAAACATTGATGGAAGTGTGGAGTGAGAAATTGACAAACTACTCTTAATTTGAAGGTATTGAGGGCTTTGGCTAATGATAGATAGAACAAGCTTGAGGTTGGAACTTTGTGAGGATATTTTTATTGGTTATTTAAAGGGTGTGAAAGGTTACAAGTTGTGGAAGTTGGATCTTGGAGAATCAAGATGTTTCGTAAGCCCTAATGTCTCATTTGTTGAAACTTGGGTGAAGATGATGTGCACTTGCATGCAAGGAAGCAATTTAGAAATTGTGAAGGAGAAATCTCAATTTGAAGTGGAATCTCCTACTAGTAACACTAGAGAAGCAACAATGTACTATTTGTTGGCCAAAAATAGGACTAGGAGGAATAATATACCTCACAAAATAGATGTATATGATGAAAGCCATATTTGCTATGTTTTAAACGTCGTTATAGAAATTGAAAAAAAGTTGAGAAATGAACTATATAAATAAAGATTTTAATGACTACTGTCAATTCAATATAAACATAAACAGTATTACATTTATAATCAACACAAATTATTGATTATATAATTATTTTATTGTTGTAATTACAACTATATACTAAAATAGCAAAATCAATTTTTTATTTATTAATTTTATGTGTAAAAGTGATTTACCTGACATAAGATAATCTTTCTTTTGTGTATAAATAAATCTTTAAATCTTTAAAGACATGTAACACTAATAACAAATAAAAATCAGTAATACCATGCAACAAAAAATCAATACATTGCACTCGAGAAATAGTTTTTAATGTAATTAGCATTTTCTTAAACAAAAAGTTTGTTTTTTAAAAAGATTTTAAACGAAAAGTTATAAAACTACGATTTTGCTTTAACGTTACATCACCTTTGAAATTCTTATTTTAACTTAAAATAGTTTTGAAATGGTAAAGTAAAAACTAAACACCACCAACTTTCTTAATTAATATTGTTCAAACTGTACAGGTAAGTTGATAATTAACTATTGAAACAAAATATTGCTTGTATAAATTAAAAACTAAAATTATTGTTATTACGTTATCCCAGGTTAAAGATCAGCTGCTGCACTAATTAATTATCGGCGCATTCAAAACATTGATCACCGTTAAATCAAAATCAAATAATTTTAATTTTAATTTAATATTTTAAATTATAAAATTAATAATTAAAGTAATTGAACTTCCTAGGAAGTCCAATTTCAAGTTTTGTTAAGTACAAATGGTGATCGCATTTGTCGTTATAATTGCTTTCCATGCGGTACACACCAAAAACGTCACAAATTTTGATGAGGTGTATATACCCTTCTTGTTGTGAAGATGTTCTTGTTCCACCTTTTGATAATATTTCTACCAATTAAGTGAGTATTTAATAGTAGTAGTAATAAATAATAATCAATAATAAATCAAACTGATCTGACCTAAGTGATAAATAAATAAATAGTTTAATTTTTGTAAGTATATGATGATAATGGAGTTGGTATGATGACTCGTATGCAGATAGAAATTTACTATTTAGAAGAAACAAATCTTTTGATTTAAATAAAAAAGCAATTCGTTTGCCAAAACGAGAGAGAAAAACAAATCTTAAATAACGGTTACGCATTCGATCAAATTATATCATGAAATTATAATTTTTTTTGAAAAAATTTATCAATATATACTTTTTTTAAAAATATATATTAAATTATTCTATTTTTTAATAAAAAAAGTTGTCAAGAATGTTTTAAAATAAGTTTTAATTTGTAATGACGACTTAGATTTGTATTGACTTTTTTTTTTTAAAATATAGAAGTTGTTTCTTGAAAAAAGGATTTTTATACTACCATTTTTTTTACTTCTTTTATTAATCTTAACGAAAAAAATATAATTATATAATTTATTAAAATTCATAAAAAAAACAACATAAATTTTATAAAAATTACACATTGATTAGAGTTGTCTGTAACATTTGGATAATATTTTCGAATATTGTCAATTAATCGACATAGTCTGTATTTTTTTGACACTTTTTCTCTAACGTTCATTTTATTTCAGAATTGTGATATATTGTTTCATATTCATATGAGAGCCAATATCCTTCATTGGTATAGGTGAAAAATCTTCTATATAGATTTTGAATATATTAACAATCTTGTACACGTTAGACAGATGAACTAAATAGTTTTGACGACCATAAGAACATTTGACTATGACATGTGAACAAGACACATGTATAACATAAATTTTTTGACAGTTACACAATTTTCTTTGAATGTTGACTTTGAAATAACAAATTGGTTGCACCTCTTGGTTTTATTGTTTTATGCAACATGAAAAAAATAAAAATTTCAATTGAATCTCATGACTTAATGATGGTTAGATTTACCAACTTCATATTTGATCTTGTCTATACAGTCGTTTGTGTATATTCAGTCTAAACTAATGATGCATGATGTTGTTATCCCTTTTCTGCATATAAAACTCTCAATATATAGTAAATTTATTAGACCAAAGTAGTGACAGGGAGATTATGTGTACCCTTGAGCATTATGTTTATTGATTCGACAATGTTTATTTTCATGTGTTCCATTTGTTGACCTTGATAATATGTTGTTGTCCATTATTCTGGGGATACTATCGACCCATCTTAAAGCCTCTGAATTTGTCATCTTGATTTCATTGGAGTGATATTTGAATGAAGACTCACTTAATGCATATCCTATTATGAATGAGATAAAAATTGTCAAGTACTATAATGTGATAAGTGAAAAATATATAAGAATAATTAGATTATTATCCATACAAACAACTTTTTGTTAAAAAAGTTCATTGTCCTTGAACTCTATCATAAAATTTTGTGCAATGTGTTGGATGCAGTATGCATGTGTTGACGAAATATGATATCAACCATTATATGGTTTATTATAATGACTTTTAATGGATTGGTTCTTATCTGAAATCAAACAAATGTTGACTTGAAGTGTGGCGTATCTTATTTGATTTTTCAAAAAGAAGCTCCAAACACCCTATGTCTCACCTTCCACGAGTGTATAAGCAATGAGAGTTATCTATTTGTTCCTATCATGTGCAATGGCTAGCAACAAAATCCCCTTGTACTTTTCGTACTACCAAATTTTATCAACTGAGACAAGTGGTTTACAAAATGTGAACTCATAGATGCATGGAAGAAAAATCTAAAATAGTTGTTTGAAATTTTTTGAACTCTGTAATAGAGTTCAAGGACAATGAATTTTTTGCATAGCCAACAACTACCTTGGAAGGTCATTGTAAGACTTTTCCTAGTTCTCACAATTCATTTTGATAACCTTGTTCTTTGCCATCCACATCTTTCCATAGTTGTACTGTTTAAGAACAAGAATATGAAGATAAACAATAACAAACCCGTGATGAATCAAGACGTCAAAATTTTGTACATGTGAGAAAATCTCGATAATGTGGTACTAGATATAATTTCGCACATGTGATATATATTTCGAGAAAATATATCTACTATATTTTATATCGAAATATATATCACATGTGCGCAATTATATCTAATACCATATATATTGTCGAGATTTTCTCACATGATTTAGATATAATTTTGAAAATTTATAAATGTGATATAGATTTTCTCACATGATTATCTAGTACCTACTATATTTTCGCACATGATATCTAACTGTGGTACTATATATAATGTGAGAAAATTTCTCACATGTACGAAATTATATCTAAATCATGTGAGAAAATTTCGTACATGTGATATATATTTTTAAATTATCTAAACAAATACCTACTATATGATCGGTTGTAAATGTAAAGTAAATCATTAATATTAGGCTTAGTTCACTACAAGAAATCATCTAATTTGTGGCCAACTTAAAAATAATTGTGTTCGAAAAAAACTCTCACAAATCTCTGATTGAAAAAGTCCTTACAAATATTAAAACTTAAATTGATTGTTATTTTTGGCTGAAAAAACTCTCACAAATAAAATTAAGTTGATAAAATAATATAACAAATTATTTGTTTTGACACATCTATTCAACTGCATTAGTTTTAATGTATTTTTTTTCTTCAATGTGTTTTGTTTGATATTATTAATATAATTTACTATTTTTTTAATTATTTTTATTTATTAGATCCGGAGAAAAAAAAATTTGTTAAAATAATATAAATTTATCTAGGGGAGTTGTTAAAATAATATAACATGTCATTGTTTTGGCACATTTATTCAATCGCATTTTTTTAAAAATATTTTATTTGATTTTATTAATATAATATTATTTCTTTAAATATTTTTATTACTTCTAATTTATTAAATTAACAATTATTCCAGCGTTAAAATGAAGAAAACAAATTTAAAATCTTGTACATGGTTGCATCTACGGGATGCAACCTCCTGCTGGGTCAAATTTTTTTCTTTAAGGTGGTCGCATGACGTGGACATGATCTCCTGCAAATGAAAAAAGTAGCGCATTTTGATGTGACTTTCTAAAAAGAAAGGAGTATTCAAATAAAATTTTGTGATTCAATTATTTGTGACTGTTTTAGGTCGTACAAATGTGTTGTTTTTCTCCTTAGTGGAGGTTTTTGACGGTCACAAATAAAAGATTTTCTTAAAGTAGTTGTAGTGTTGGTCTTCATGTTTTTTTAATTTATAAAATTGATCATCATATTAAAATTCAACAATTTTAATTCCCATTTACATTTTTGAACTAAAAACTTGTATCGTAGGTGTGAAACAATTAACACCTATAGAATTGTAGTAAAATTCTTTAAAAAATTTAATTTTAACTTTTAAAATCATTTATTTTTTTACTTTAATTAATGTATGTAAATAGTTATACATCATAGTATACCATTTAAAACATGCTAAATTAATCCCATAAATAAAAAAAAAAATAGAAGAACTAACCCTATAATTAATTTTAATATTATTAATAAAAATAACTTCCCTCGTTTTCTCCGGTAATTATTTTATATGTATCAAAATTATTATAATAATATAATAACTGATGATTGATGACAAGGAAAGAAAGGCATTTTTCCATTATGGCATGTTTTATGGCATGTTTTATTCAAGTATATTCCGGATGATTGTTGATATAAAAAATATCTTCCGGATGAATTTTCGTCATGATTCCACATCGACGATTATGAACCACTTGTTTAAAGGTTTCCAACAATCCAAATTTGGCCACTACTCACTCATTTTATATAACTTGTCCCCACGTGTCATATTAGCATTAGCACCTATATTTGTTGGATATTATCAACTTTTTTTTTTCTTTTTTCTTTTTATAAAAAAATAAATATAATACACTTAGAAAAATGATGATTCCCATGATCATGATGTTTCTTTAGTCATGTTATTATAGTGTATATAGTTCGATACATGCGAAGTAATCCTTGATTTTAGTGAAGATTCTTCACTTTTATATAATCAACCCTCAGAGTATTTTGTATCATTTGAATTGTGATCTCATTGGTCAGTGATTAAGATGGAGCTGAATTCTTTCTCTTCCAATTATATGTCTACATTTGAGGTTTCCCATGTTGGAAAATCTTCCTCCAATTTCTTCTCAACTTTTAGGCACAATTTTGGAGTTAGATACTCTTCTATCCAAAGCCGCAGAGGTAACTAACAAACCAAATTCATTCTCATACATTTTTTTTAATCTTTTCTTTTGTGTGTTTTTCATCAACTTTAGAGCATGAAAATTTTGATTACCTGCACTGTGCAAAGTAGTTTAATTTAAGGCTTATGACGCAAAAGTCGTGGTTGATTTGATCTTTGACATTTCTTAAATTTTTTCATTTGTTAATAATTAGTACTCTTTTTTCGACTATTTTTTATAAAAAAAAGTGGAAAATTTAAGTATCTAGTTTGATTAAAATTAGATTATTTATTTTTTGAGCTTAATTTGAACAAGGGTTTAAAACTTTATGAACTTTAATTTCAGGGTTGTTTCTTAAGACTCGTAGTGTCTCAGATGAGTCTTATTTGGCTGATAAAGCTGTTATTTATTCAGTTGGTTCTGATAATCGTGCAGCAGAAACTAGTTCTCACTGTATTAATGGAATAAATGGCTCAACTTCAAAGTTTTATTACAGAAATCTTATACTTGATGCATTTGATGATGAGTATGGAGGTGTTGTCATTGATCCAAATAGGTTACCACATAATCCATATGCCTTTGCATCTATGCTTTGTTTATCTCTTTCTCAGTGGAAAAAAATGGTAAATCATATATTCATGTTCTGATTTCACTTACATTATTAAGTCATTTGAAAATGAATATTATAACTTTTAACTGTAAGGTATCATCTAGCATATTGAAAATCTTACAATATGAGGTTTTTCAGAGAAAGAAGGGAATTTGGCTTAAGTTGCCATTAGAGCAATCTGATCTTGTTCCACTTGCTGTCAAGGTAATTTAACTTTCTACATGTCTATCAATAAATAAATCGGAAAACTTTTAAAGTGAACAAATGTCTACATTTCTAAAAACAAAGATACATTTGGTCGCAGACGTAGATATAATTGGTTAAACTATGTGATCAAACTCGCGTGTCCTTTATTTGCGTTTGCATTTTTTGTTTCTATTTTCTTTTGAACTAGGATTTCTGTTCTAACATTTGCGAAATTGTTATGTCTCTATTTAGTTGAACATTTGTTTTCACTTGTTAAAGAGTTGTTGAATCTATGAGGATAACTGATTTTGGTTTCAGGAAGGATTTCAATACCACCATGCACAGCCAGGATATGTGATGTTAACTTACTGGATTCCTGAAGGACCTTGCATGCTTCCAGCAAATGCATCACATCAAGTAGGAATTGGAGGATTTGTCATCAATCAAAACAATGAAGTATGATATACTGCAAAAGCTTTATAAGGAACTGTGTTTTTATGTAATTTGATTCATGCAAGCACTAATGTTTGTATAATTTCTTGTAATGAATTTGTCAAAGGTGCTGGTGGTGCAAGAGAAACACTGTTCTCCTGCAACTCTTGGCCTTTGGAAAATACCAACTGGATTCATTCATGAGGTATGCTTCATTTAATTTCATTCATGTAATGTACTTATGTTGCAACTTGAATTCATCACTTATGTGAATTATCTCAGGCAGAGGAGATATATACAGGAGCTGTAAGAGAAGTGAAGGAAGAAACTGGGGTAAGTTTGATGTTGCTTTGAGAAACTTTTTATGAAGCACTGATATAATCATAAGTGTCAATGCTGTGTTGGTGTTTGTGGTAGACACACTCTTAGGTTTTTATATTTGGCTTAATTCATCCTCACAAAACTAGCTTTTAAGGTGAGGGGTGTCACTTTTTATAAACTATTATAGAGCTAGTTGCTCATAAGATTGTAAGATAAGTTTCAATTGTTCAAAGGGAAGACTTTCTTTTGATGCTAGTTGCTTTAACTGTGCAGATTGATACAGAGTTTATGGAAGTCATAGCATTCAGGTAACAACACCATTTATAATCACAATCATGTCATCAAGAAATTTAAATAATTTTTAATGAAATAAATCTGAAATAATTACTAGTAATTTTGTGAATATACAGCTATGTTGATTTCTAGTTCTGATGTGATCTAATTACCTATTTAGAAACTAGTATGGTCATAGTGTCATACAATGCTACATAATTTAGTTTTAAATTCTGATGAACTTCATGATCAATTTCTAGGCATGTACACAATGTGGCATTTGAGAAATCAGATTTGTTCTTCATCTGCATGTTAAGACCCTTGTCATTTAAGATCACTGTGGATGATCTTGAAATTGAAGCAGCAAAGGTTTGATATTCTTACTCATTAAAACAATTAAAAATATACTTCTTTTATAGAAGAATAACGATCTATGAACTCGAGAGTCTAGTGTGTTTTTTTTCCGGTTATTATTCTATTAAGCATGCGTTTGGCTCTGCATTGTCGAAAATTTTATTAACTATTGTGTGATGTGATACAGTGGATGCCACTGGTTGAGTTTGTGAAACAACCACTTATCCAAGAAGATTCCATGTTCAAGAAGATTGTAGATATTTTTATTGCTCGTCTTGGGAAACGTTATTGTGGCCTATCAACTCATCAAATAGTTTCAAAGTTTGATGGCAAGATTTCTTCTCTATATTACAATGTCATTGACAATGAAGATGGCACCTGTGTTGGAAAATAAGAATTTAAAAACTCTTATGTATGCAAACCTCTTCATGGTTCAATTGATCATAGTTTCTTGTTTCTTCTCAAATGTCAGCAACAAGCGGAAAACTCTTTTTTTTTGGACTAACAACTATAGTACTACAAATATCTGCTAGAATATGTAACATATAACTTAAGTGCAGTTTTATTTCATAATGTATATAAATGTTAATGTTAAAACCAGTGTTGCTGTGGAACATTAGGGAACTTCATACTTATTCCCTATTTCTGTTTGGAAAGTAGAACCATACAATATGTTGATTGGCCCCAATTTTTAATTTATTGAATCAATTAACCAAATCAACATGTATATTTGAAGGTTAATATATTAGTCACAAAGTTGATGGGTGATACGTCTGGATGTTCTATGGAGTGATTCTTTAAGTCAAAAAGGGTCTAGGGTTAGAGGGAAAATCTTTTATACTCTTTAGTTTTGGTTTATGATGAACTAATTTCTGACATATTACAAAATGATCTATAATTATAATAGGGGAAAATTTACCTCTAAGATGAACTAATGTTTAAAAGATATTTAAAATTCTAACAACAATCTATTATATATATTTAAAACAGACCCCCGAATGCCATGTCACTCTCGAATGTCACCTCATTCTATTTCATCCACCTATACAAATATTTTCCACATCAGCCAAAAAGCTGATGTGGACCTCTCCTCCTTTCTCCCCTCTCAATCATACTCTCAATGTCTAATCTCCTTTAATCCTCCTTCTTCACCAAATTCTTTAATCTCTTTAATTCATATTTCTCATCTTTCTTTCACAATTTCTTTAATACCTCCAAAATTTATTTGATAAAATTATATTATAATAAATTTATAAATTATAAAATTATTTTATAATTATTTATCATAAATTTATATTTATAAATTATTTTATAATTTGATAATAATTTATAATTTATATGACTATCAAATTATTTTATAAATTATTTTATAATAAATATATAAATTATTATGATAAACATGATTTTCTCTCATTTTAATTTTTTTAATCATATTCAACCATTACAAATCAATAAAGTAATATTATAAGATAACTATATTTATAATACATAAAATATTACTTATAAAATTTATAAAACTTATAAAATTATAAAATTATTTTACAATTTGACAATAATTTATATTATTTTCTAAGTTATTTTATAATAAATTTATAAATTATTTTATAATATTATTAGTCATTTACCAATGGTAATAATTTATATTATTAGTCATTAAATTCAATTGAAAATAATCACCTAACCACTCATAAATATCGAGATAAATATTCTTAATAATTATATTATTTTATACGTTAAAAATTCAATTACTCATTAATGTCAAATGTCCATCTATTTTTTTAGCAACATTTTATAAAATAAAAATATATATTCTATTTGACAGAAAATTCACAAATTTATTAAAAATAATCATAAAATATAAATATATGAAAAATTATTAACAAAGTTACTT
>JBBPBR010000007.1:11124806-11135708 GCA_037974775.1 Cicer pinnatifidum | reverse complement strand
TTACATTTGTGTTCTTTTTTCTTTTATTAAATTATTATCTCTATAACAAAGAGACCAGTAATTTATACTTCAAAATAATATTTTTATTATTATTTTTAAAATTTTAAATAATTTTAAAAATTATCCACCGTAAATCACTTATGAAAGTGATATAGTTTTGATGGAATTCTCATGACATATATCATTACCCTTATTATTTAAAAATAAAAAAGTAGAAACATTTTTCAACTTTAAACTAACTCCAAGCGACACTTGCTCATTCATTCATTTTTCAACCAATTTAACTATCATTATTTATATTTATTTATTTTTAATTATAATTCAAAACAAATCATACCAACCAATTATTTATAAAGTCAATTCTAATTTATAACTAATTTATAATATTATAAATAACTTTCTTTTAAAAGGTGCCATTAGTAACTATATTGTTTGACTTAAATCAAATCATATCACCCAACCACATATATATATAATTACTGATAAAAAACCCTAATCAGTCATGTATTTATAATAAATCATATCAAAAAACTAAATTAATAATTTAAAATATTCCGATTGAAATTAACTTTAAAAATTATAATCATAAAAAATGAGACATAATAAAGAAAGTTTTTCTTAAAGATCTATTTTTTTGATTACTTGGCTATTTATTTTGGTTTTTCCTGTATTTAACAAATACTTTATTTATGAGAGGAAATAAATATTCTAATAATAAAAAAAAAAATGTAGTTAGTTTATAAAGAAGAAAAATAATAAAGAAGTGTGGCGACGGAAGAACGTCTCGAAAAGGCAAAGCGAAAGGGAGTGTCTGATTTTAGGCTTTGTGTTTGTGGGCGACTCAAATTTTCTTCCTCCTCTCCCTCTTCTCCTTTCGTAAGTTTCTTTTTCTTTTTATTTCTTTTTATTTCAATTTTTCTAATATCCATTTCACTTCGTTTAACCCTTTCCAATCCATTCCCCTCTACATATTTATTCGGTTATTTCATTTTTATCCCATTCATTTATTCACTTTTAACCTCGCCTGCATTTTCTCGGTAAAAACCCCTTTATAATTAATGCAATTATTTCAATCAAGCTTTCGTTTTTTCAAAATAAATAATAATGATGATGATATATATTGTTTTGGACATTGTTTGTTTTTAGGCTTGAGAAGATGGGGTTGTGATTCTTGGAGTGTAATTGGAGATTTGAGGAGGAGAGAAGAAGAAACAGAGGTTATTATTATTATTCACAATGCCATCCATCCCTAGGAGTGCCAGCTTGGATAAGGTGCATCATACCGACAAAAAGACTAATACTATGGTCTACCTTAATGTCTATGATCTCACCCCTGCCAATAATTATCTTTACATGTTTGGTGTCGGGATCTTTCATTCCGGTATCGAAGGTTTGTATATAAATTTTTTATTTTGCTGTTATTTGGGAATTAACTTTTGTATTTATTGTCATGAAATTGCTTTGTGACATTTTGATGAAATGATTTATCATTGACAACAATAGATGAGAGACAAAAACTGGAATTGTAATTGGATACAGCATTGTTATGATTTATATTAATCAAGTTTCTGTGTTTATTGATCTGTGATGAAAAATTGGTTGATAATACATTATATGATAGGTGGTCATCCACTCATTCATTCAGGTTTCTTGTAGTGCTATGCCTCTAGAGAATCTTACTTGGCGGTGGAAATAGGAAATATTGTTCAAATTCATTGGTATATGGAAGTGCGTTAATTTTATTCCCAAGGAATCTGTATCTGTATAGATTACCCTTACAAGTTAGCATTTTGTCTGCCTCTCCTCTGCTCTTTCAATATTATGTCTCCTTTACTCTATCTCTCGCCAACATTTAGGATAATGTGGTTGCAGGTCGTGCAAAGGACTTATTTCTAAATATTAAGTACTACGTGAAAATTTTCATTTCTTTTTTCCACGGCTGAGATTCTAGTTGTATGTTGACTTATGAATTTTTTGTTGCTGCTAGTGTGCATTTGCATTATCAAGTCTTGGATGATTCAGGATTGACAATTTTGTGGGTTATGAATAAGAATATTTCATACAAACTGGCTTTAGGGTTTTCATTTGATTAACTATTTGTATATTGATTACTTCTTTAGCTGATTTGACAAGTTTATAGAGTATTATGATATATTACGCATTTATTTTTTTGTCATTCCAAAACAAATTATTGACCATGGTATAAACTTTTCATGAATAGTGCATGGCATGGAATATGGCTTTGGAGCACATGAGTATTCAACAAGTGGAGTATTTGAGGTGGAACCTAGAAGTTGTCCCGGCTTTATCTTCAGACGTTCAGTATTGTTAGGCAGCACCGATATGAATTATTCACAATTCCGCTCTTTCATTGAACGCCTTTCCGCAAAATATCATGGAGACACTTACCATTTGATTGCGAAGAATTGCAACCATTTTACAGATGAAGTTTGCCAACAGTTAACCGGAAAGCCTATCCCTGCGTGGGTTAATCGGTTGGCTCGTGTTGGTGAGGACTCTTTGTCTCTGTGTGTATTGTATATTAATATGCACAACTGCGTAAGCTGATGAAATGCAGTTTGAATTTGCAGGTTCTTTTTGCAATTGTCTTCTGCCAGAAAGCCTTCAGGTTTCTGCTGTTAGACATGAACCCGATCATCTCGGACATTCTGGTAAGCTATGAACGATGACAATTATATCAACTAATTGTATTACAATCCTTTATCGTTCAGATTGATTTATTCGTTCTCTTGGAAGAAAAAATCTAATATGAATAGCACGTGGCATATGACATGTCGACTATCTTTGCCATATGCAATTTCATTTCTTTTTTTTGGCATTAAAAAGAACACTTCGGTTAACATCTGTTATTGCAGATGAAGAAGATTCAGAATCTGATTCTGCATCAGTTGATAGTGAAGAGGAAGGTTCCAAGCACCATTTGCTAACTCCAACGAATGGTGATGTTAACTTTATAAAGGAAAAACCAATGGCTCTCCAATGATTTTCATTTTTTACTGTAATTGTGATTATTATTATTATTAGTAATTAACTAATTAATAATAATTTTATTTCATTTTGTCTTCCTTCAACTGTATCTGCGATATTAGCTCGCACAGTGTAACCAGTTTTCTCAACTGGAATATTGGAAATCCAAAATGACATGTTTTGTATCACAAAGACAATAGTATGTTGTATATTTCTTGTATGTTGTATGTTTCCAAATGGAGGGCTTGTGCTGTAATTTGTAAATGCTATTAATGACTATTTTGTCTTTTTAGTATGGCAAATGCTTTTGCGTGTCCTTTGGTGATTTCGTTGGAGACTGTCCTATTTGTTACACATATGGGAATGGGGTCAAAAATGCAATCAAAATATACCGAGGTTATGCCAAAAATGCTGCATAAGTCTCTGTATATAAGATTTTCTTTTTCTTCTCCTTAGATTTTTAATTATATTAGTGGCTTTGTTCAATAATTTATTCCTAATTAATTTACATCTTTTTTCTCGATCAACAATAAATACTATAATAAAAATATTAACTAATCTTTTCTCTTAAAGGATAAACATATAAAAGCAATAGTTTATATTAACACTTTTAATATTACTAATAACTTTTTAATTTCTGTGATTTGGATCTTTAATTTATTTTGTAGTTTCGTTTTAATTACTTTTATAAATATTGTTGTGTTTTATCCCCTTTATTTTATTCTTCATTTATTTTACACCGAAACTTAATTTTATTTTATTATTTTACCCTTTTTGTTTTTAGTTATTTATTTTACCCCTAACATTCGTGATGATTAAGATTTTTGACTCACTAAAATAAAAAACTTCGGATTTTTCTGAAAATAATTTTCTCTCGTCTTTTCTGATTTAAGATTCATCATTACCTTCTTGATTTTTCGGCGGCAGTTGTTGTGGCTAACTAAATATACACTAAACTAGCCAAATATAACAATTTTGTAACACACCAACATCTCTGTATTCTACAGCTAGCACTCAGAAATTCAAAACCTAAAAAAGTTTATATATTTAGATATTTTTCTATAACACGTAAATGTGTATTTTTCAACAATAAAAGAAAGGGAGAGAGCAAGAAAAGATGGGCACAAAATGGAAAGTCACACATTTTGATGGTTCACAGCCGAAAAAGTTATGGAGACCGACAATTATAATCGACAAAATATAAAGTAAATTCAGTCTAAAAGTAGAAAAGGCTATTAAAGAATATCAAAACCCAAACAGGCTCCGAAAAACAAGTTTATATTTTGATAAGTAAATAAGCAAATTACAATATATTTTTATCTTTCATTGTCTGATTCACCTATTTGTCATCTCTCTTCCTTAATGTAAATTTTAAAGGAAGCCACATTGGCTGATTGACCTGTATGACACTCATCACTTGCATTGAAATGAGCAAAGTAACGGAATATATACAGAGGAAAACACGAGTTATGGATTCAGCCCCGTCATACATGAATTATTATTGGACACATACAACACGGGGTTAACTTGTCAAACTTAGAGGCAACTTAGGCTATTTTTCTCAGTACACGTGAATATCAACACTTATTCCTCCCAAGTGATTACTTCTGATTGAGCAATTGCTTTCCCTGCTCAAGTTTTCCGCAGAAATCTTCTGGTCAGTGGTACCATATCGCAACCAAAGGCATGATATTCTTGCCAATGCTGCCTGTCCAGCAACTCGCACACGGTAAACAACGCTCAAATCTGCCCATATTTCACTTGCCATGGTTCCTGATTCACAACTTGGGTCGTATCCCTCAAGATCCTGCTCTGTTACCACAACTACAGAATTGTCATCAAACTTGACAAGATCTCGTGAAGCTGCTGCAACAACCCCAGAAGCCTTTACAAATAGATCAGCTCCAGGTGCAAATCCAATAGCCCTCCTCATAATAAGGTAGCGGTAGTATTCCAGGACAGCCTGAAATTTCAACAATTAAACGAATGAAGATTAACTATCAGTCCATCACCACTAATTATTATTATCCCAACACAAATCAAAAGAAATTTATATTATTAATTTAAAAAATGGATCAAGCTTTCAAATTTGGGGATCTCATTCAGAAATGGAGTATCCACATAAACACTCAGAGGATTGATTAAATCATAGTAAATATAAGCTCCATTCATGTTCAGCAACTTACCCAAAAATGTGATCGGTAAAAAATAGAGCTGTAAAATCAAGAAAACTTGAATAGTACTAGATGCTAATGATAAACAAATACAAGCTTCACACTTACTTGCCACTGAGAGGAAGCTAGAAGCACCCTTGGCCGAATTGACTTCACATATTCATATGCAGCATCAGGGGACATCAGTTTGTGGTGCACCTACACCAAAGAGATCATAATGTAAGAACAATCAGAAAGTCACAGTACTAACCTCTACTATTTTACTAATTTGATCTTTTCACTCTCTACTTAAGTTTGGGAACCAACCAGATAACAAATAACAACAGTTGTGCTGCGACCCCGTCCTGCTTTGCAGTGGACATATGTAGTTCGTCCAGACAATGCATTTTCTTCATCAAAAGAACCAAATAGGGGGAAAATGTCAAAATAATTACAAATGAGCACAATAACTGAATTATAATTAGGAACGTAGTTATTGCAAACCTACTTTATATCTTCAACATATTCATTATGGAAGTTCTGTTTTAAATTTTTTATTAGTTTAGCCCAGAGGTGGGTGGTGGAAAAACTTCAAGGGAAGAAAAACAGAGTTACAAACGAGCATAATAACTCGATTTTTAAAAGAAATGTTGCTATTACGAGCCTGCCTGTAGATGCATTTTTCTTTGTTCTATAATTTTTAGTTTTACCCAAGGAGGAGGAGGTGAAAAGAAGTTCAGAGTAGAAAATAGTGTAGAAAGTATAAGGAAATAAAAAATATAATCAGGTTAACCACTATGCAACATTATACAGATAGTTTAATCGTCAATAACACTTTCCCCATAGAAAGAAACTGGTACATGTCCAAATTTTGATATTATCATGAATCAACTAGCATAACACTCACCATGTATGAAGTCAACAGCGCGGCATATGTTATGTAATGATGGAGCAAAACAGTAATCTCTGGTAGGAATAACCAGATGATCAATGCCATGAGTCTGCCAAATTTAATCAAGATTTTAAAAGTATTCAGCCAGAGAGCAGGCGGCAAACAAAAATCTAAAGCAATCCTAAAAACACAATAACAGCCAAAACAGGGGATACAAAGAATACTCACATAATATAATTTGGTTGGAACCAAAGTCTCGTATGACTCATTCAATGTAATGACCCCGCGAACACCAAGATCCTTCAAGCGAGGAACATCAATAGGAAATGGAACAGCACCTAACAATATGAACTGAAAATTAAGTGCATCAGATTCAGGCATTCAGCAGAACCCTAGTTCCCTAACAATAGAAAACAATTTACATATATAATCAAATAAAAACAAGTCATGAAGGAGGCACCATTGAACACTAAAAGAGCGTATGTATCTGATACCAGCACAAATCCTCTTCTCAGATGACAAGGTCATTGGAGACAGAAAATAAACGATGCATGGACATGGATAACAAATAGATGGCTGCAAATAATTGAACCAAACATTCTTTCATATATGAAGCAAGTCTACCTTGTTGACTAATAAATTTAAAATAAATTAATAGAAGACCACGCAGCAAAGTCATTATCAATAGCATAGTACAAAAAGGTACAAAAAGAATTTAATATATTTGTAATCATAAAACAGAATCACCATTGATTGTATAGATCAACATACCCAGTGTATATTAGAGTTTCCGTTTCCATTTAAAACCCAAATAAATCATGTATTATTATCAAAACTGTGTATGCAATTTCAAAACTAGAAGAAACTCATTTTACAAAACTTGTTTGAATTATATTAATTTAAGAATTGAATTTATAGAAAATTTGTCCTTTGATATAAACAAAAATAAACAAGTAACTGGTGTTCTAAACCAACACAGGTTGGGTCTGACAGGTCTTGGTCAACACTCAATAGTGAACCAAAACTTCAAAACATGAAAGGAAACCCATTGCTTATAGGAAAGGAAAGCAATGAAATTAAAACAAAAACTTGTAAATTGTAATCCAAATAAATAATAGATCTTCCTTTTTATCATACATATAATCATTTTATCATCCATGATCTTCCTTTTTAATTCTCCAGTCCACAACTGATACATCATAATCTCAAATCACCTTTTTTTTCATTGTATTCAGGTAGCCATATGTGTTATCAACAACTAACAACATGGAAGAAGGTTAAATTGCAACAAGCATATCCAACAAATGTTATAGAATTAACAAATAACATCAAAACCTGCAAGTGCAAAAAGTTTTCCCTCTATATGCAGATAATATCACACACAATCACGCAAGAAGAAATCCATGTGCTAAAGTCAACACATACAAATTCAAGAGAAACAAACGACTAGCCAACACTGTTAATCAATAACAAAATGTAAAAATCATGCATCTAATTGATTAAAAACGAACAAAGAACAAAAGATAAACAATAGCAATTCAACATTATTACCCAATATATATGATAAAGCTCAAGCATATGAAACCATACCTCGTCAACTTTATCCCACCATCGAAACTCAGCCTGAAGCCTATTCCTAACAACATTATAAACAAGCGTAGGATAAAAGAGCGCTCTAGCACCTGCTCCAACCAAAACCCTTTTCGTATCCAAACCAACCAAGTTCCATCTCCCTTCCTCACCACCTTCTCCAACCTCACCTCCCTTCAATTCTTCAATATGCATAACTGACTTCTCCCAATCAGAAAGAAAAAAAAAACTATAAATTTAAAATAACCTAATTCACAAAGCGTTATCTACACGTAAAACCTATACACTATTCACATCCTTCACGTATAGTATTCGCGATTCTATAAGAAAAATTACGAAAAAATTTTTAAAAAAATATACAAGAACTAAAAGAAAAAGAAATCGAATTGTCCAAAATTGAAATTTGGGGATGACGGAGTCGATTATGGAAACCTAGGAAAAATGAATTCTACCACAATTCGAACAAGGAAAGAGAGATAGGATGAAAGATTGATGGATAAAACAGAAAGCGGAATTCTGTTGAGAAAATAAGAGCATGGTTAGATCGGGCGAGGAAGAGGGGGAGAAAACTTGTAGAGAAGGAAAGGAAAAGAAAAAAGGGGAAGAGAGAGGAAAATGAAATCGTGAACCCTAAATTTGATTGAACAATGAGAAAATCGATGTTTCGCTCAACAAACTCTGAATAGGAAAAAGTAAAGGATAATTCGGGAAAATGGGTGAAGAGGAAAAATAAGAGAGAGAATGAGGTGTGGAAAATTTTGAATGACCCGATTGTGACACATAGGAAAGATGAAAGTCACGGAGAGGATGACACGTAGGCTAACACTCTGGGAGCTTCGTCTTTTGGACCCGAATGCCGACATCATATAGTTTTTTTCGGCACTCTTGGACGTCCAATTGTGACACTACTTTTGCTTATAAACAAATTCAGACACTTCTTTCCTTTTCATTTTTTTATATCTATAGTTATTATTAGAAACTCTTTCTTTTAAATTTAAATTCAAAATATAATATTTAATTTAATAATATAGTATTTATCAGTTGATTCAAAAATTAAAAATATTATTTTTTATTTTTTAGAATTTAAAGATGTTTTTTTCATTTTTGTTTGGGGTTTATTGATCTCAATATTGATTAATTTTTTAAAGGTATATTTCTTATTATGATAAATTTAAGTTGAAATAAAAGGTAATCTTAGGTAAATTCCAGCTATCTAGCACCAATTAAAACCAACTATGAGTACTTCATTAAATTTTGATTTATTTGACACCAATAATAGAATATTTGTGGCAAATTTTAATTTGTTATAATTTACAATTTTCTGACACCAACACTTCCTCCAATCAAATGGACTCGTATGGAGTTAGAATCATTTTCATTTTTTACTTATTCTATTTGTTTTATTAATATAGTTTTTGGAAAATAGATAATATAAATGCACACATTCTCAAAATTTGTGATATTAATTAATTTTTATGACTTATATAGTGGTGTCAATGTGATCTTCTGTGTCTGGTATATGTGTTAGGTTGAAGGTAATTTTGATGAAGTAAATTTAGTAGGTGATTGTGGGTTACTTGACTTGAGAGCAAGGAGCAGTTGAGTAGTAATATCCATGAAAAGTAGGAAACAAAACAATTCCATATAACAGGGCAAGGCATTTGATAAAGTTACATACAACACATGTTCTTGTTAGCTTTACCTTCCCCGTGTCTTATTCTTTACCAATTATTTTAATTGCGTTCTAAGTTTGGTGTTTCTCATCATATTTCATACATGAGACATGCTTTGCTGACATGGATTGAAACGGTTTTTCATCAATTACCAACTTTGATTGGTCCAATGAGAATGAAACATATATATTTAAGCTAAATCTGATTTTATGCAAAAAGTATTCAAGTAGATTGTAAATGAAATTACTCAAAACTAACTTAGTTATTCGAGTGAACATAAATACAGGATCTATACATCAATTTATTTAACTTATAAATTATTATTTTCACACTTTCACTTAAATATTCTTTATTGAGTTTTCTTAATGTTGCAGTAAAGGGCATCCTAACTCAAACTCATACATATTCTCAGAAAATATTCAAAGGCAGATAGATGGGTAGGAATCGGATTCATTGCCCACGAGTCTTCCTAATGTGCTCATACAAAATAATACATAAATTTAAATAAACTCATATAATGAATAATTCTCAATAAACTAAATTTGTTGAGTCTTTTAAAAATAAAAGTGTTATTATTAACTATATGCATCCTTTATAACTAAGCAACATCATTCATTTTGCTACTACTTTCTCCCCAACTAGTGTCCTTATTCTTTGATCCTATAAAGACTACAGAGATTCTTGGTCATATGTTATCTCTAACATTGGAACATAACCCAAGTCTATTATTTAGTAGCATTTGAATAAAAGAATTGATCATTATAAGAAAGAATAAACCATCAATTTTATTTTTAAGTTATTATTCATTCTCCTATTTACTTTATGAATTATTGAAATATAATAAATAGTTCTTAAATTCTGAGTATCTCGTTAATTTGGTTTTTAAATTATCGTGCTCTTATATTTTCAAAGCAATTGAAGTACTAAATTGATGTATTAATGATGATTTGATACATATCTCTCTATAGTTTAGAGTTGAAATTTAAGATATAATGATAATTTAGTGTTGAAATTGAAGAAAAATGATAATTGAAGTACCAAATTGATAGTCTGTTCTTATAAGAAATATGATCTACAATTAAAAAAAAAAATTGATCTACAATATTCTATTGGATCTGTAACTTCCTGACCCATTTTGTTCTCTTTCACAAAAAAGAAAGATTACCCTAAATATTTAAAAGGAAATGATAAAGTTACGGTAGCACTGCAAAACTGTTTGGGCAATTATAGGTGAAACCAAGGAAAAGGATAGCATTTATGAGTCATCTATGACTCTGTTTGGCAAAATAATGTAAAATTATTTATAAATAACTTAAAATTAAATTTTAAACTAATTAATTAATTTAAATTTACAAAAAAATAAAATAGATAAATAGATTAAAAATATATCAGATTGATAATTTTAAATTAATAAAAAATAAATAAATTTTAAATGATTATTTTTAAAATAGTTTAAACATTAATTGATAAAATTAATTCTTTTTAATTAAGAAAGTCAATTACACTTTAAACTAATTTTACCAAACATTTCAATTAATTTAACAGTTATCAACTAATTTTATCAAACAAAACTTAAATTTGAGTTTGTTTTTGCAGCAACTAAAAT
>JBBPBR010000007.1:11076811-11087401 GCA_037974775.1 Cicer pinnatifidum | reverse complement strand
TCAATTAAAATTTTCATTTATAAATATATTGTAACTAAAATAAAAAGCAAATTTGATTAATTATCATGCTTCAAAAATAAATAAAATAAAAAATTAATTGTAAATTAATTTGTTGATACGAAATATCAAATCAAGTGTTTTGAGGAGAAACAAACAATTAATTAGTCATTGATCATGTTTCTATTTAACTTGTGTTTTTGAGTGATTTATTCAAAAATAAATGATCAAATATACATTATACAACGTTTTCGCCATGAAAGAAATCAAAAATATCATGTCTTACTTGAATTGAAGATTGATTATAAGAGCATTCTAATTTATAAAAAGAACATTCTAGTTTATAAAGGAACATTATGGTTTTTACAAAAAGAACGTTATAGTTTATAAAAGAGCATTCTGATTATTCCTTTTTAAAGACATAATTTAAATAGAAAATTCTCCATAGTTCAAACCTCAAGATAAAGAATATCAAGATTATTCAAATCACTGATCAAACTCACATCTCAAGCTGCTCAAAGAAGCAAAAAGTCTTCAAATCATTGATCAGATTGATGAGTTGTGAGCAAGAACATTGATACATTGTTCTTGCTCCTCAACATGCTTATAAGACAAAGGACTAACATGTCACAACCATTCAATCACTCGTTCATGTTTTCAATACAATATAAAACCAACAACATTCTGGTTTTGTAGAAGAACATTATGGATCAAATAACACACATGCATAAAAGAGTTCAATATGGACAAATAATTTGTTGAGGTTTAGTAACATCTATATTGAGCCTTTTTTAAACCTTTTCCTCATCTACAAAAGCAACATCAAGAAGAAGACAACATCATGAATTTTCAAGACAATCATTTCATACTTAAACAACCATACTAAAGCAACAGAACTCTTTACTCAAGCAAAACTTCAACTCTCTTATTATATTCAAGGTTTTGTTTATTGAGTTATTATTCATAATTAATCTCAAACAAGTGTCGAGTAGATTTTAATCATAAACTTATTTATCATACAAATCATTTGAAACTCAAATCTATCTCTTAAGATAGTTTGAGTATGTTCTAAAATTCTTTTTGCTATCAAAAGATAAATTGTAAAAATATTTTTCAGACTAAAAGGTAACTGTAAATCCTTTCAATATTGAAAGGTGAATTCTGAAACTGATGAAGAAAGATAGTGTAAAAGTAAGAATATTCTTATGTTAGACATATTAGTGAAAAAATTAATAGAAAATAATTATTTGTGCAATCTATCATAAATTCATGAATATTGAATTCTTCCAAAATTCATAGGAATAAATATTGAAATTTTAAGTTATTCGATAACTATATAACACATCTAAAATAATTATTTGTATAATATATAAAATAATTATATGTATGATTTGTTGGAGATGCATGAATATTAAATTATTTCGACATTCATAGAGAATTAATAAACATAATATATATTTTAAAAATAAATATGATACATAGAAAATTATCATAGAAAAATTATAGAAGATATATTCAATGGACTTACTATTATTAGAGACTCGTATTGTTAATTTATTGTAAACTAATCGAAACAATAATAAAATATAGAAGAATAAGGATGAATCCGAGAAAGAGGAAATTAGAGTAAATGTTATTATCTTATTGTATAATTTTCGTTATAAGGTAAGTCCCATCTTAAGATTCATAAAAAAATTTATTTAGTAACTTATTTCTTAATTCAGATTTTATTTTAGTTTTACCTATAACGTCTATGTTGTTCAAATCCAAGGTATGACATTTTTTTTTATGAAATAAATAACTGAATTACAGAATTTTGATTTAATAAAAACCATACTA
This sequence comes from Cicer pinnatifidum, assembly GCA_037974775.1. Taxonomy (NCBI): domain Eukaryota; kingdom Viridiplantae; phylum Streptophyta; class Magnoliopsida; order Fabales; family Fabaceae; genus Cicer; species Cicer pinnatifidum. The sequence goes on along the minus strand of JBBPBR010000007.1, from coordinate 11,085,565 downwards.
TAGGGACTTGAAATCGCAACCATTGATCTGGCCAAACTTAACGCCTGCGGCCCTATATTGCTATTGATATTACTTGAAATAAGTAACATATATAGTTTGTTAATATTTTAATACGTGTTTATATATCTATTAAGAGTATGAAAATCTTGGGTGGATATGATCGCCCTATTGTCATAGAGAATATCTATCATTGACATCAGTTTCACGAAAATTATAAAAAGTATGAGAATTATTATTAAATACGATTTTTTTTAATTTATGTTTAGATAAATAATTTAATTAAATATTTAATATAATCAATTATTATATAAATGTTTATGTATAAATTAAAAAATAACAAAGATAAAATCAAAAATAATTAATGAAAATGTTATAAGTTGTTTATATAAATTCTTATTTCGATTTCAACAAGTACATCTATTTATCTTCTAACGAATTTTACATAAGAGGTTTTACAATAAAATTTAATAAATTTTCTGCACTCCTCAAGCAAAACAAGAAACTGTAAGATATCCTCTTTACCATGATTGTCTTGTATACCACAAGCTTTCAATCAACCTCAAAAATGATATTCTCCATTTATGTCAACAACTCATTTGATAGCATGGTGAAGACCTAATACCTATCTTCCATATAGATTATACACAATATCAATATATAACTAATTTACACTATGTGCATTAAACTTAGTTAATGTTGTTCAATAATTTTGAAATATCTTAAAATGTGTCACCACTTTTAGTGTGATTAAATTATATTATGTTATTAATATTAAAGTTATCAATTTCAAAAGAATACACATAATTCTGTTTCAGAATTGATTGGATTCAATAGAATGACCTATTAGCCAATATTTTAGCACAAATTGAGCTAAAATAAACAAGCTTAAATAGCAGTCTTGACCTTTTAACATAGTCTAATTAACCCAAACAAATAATCGGTTGGTGCAATATGGCCATTGGACCTCCAGTCGTCCCAATTTCAACATCTTAATTTGATTTTTGAAATAATAACATTAATAAAAGGTTTAGCCATTAATATTATTTAATTTAAAAATTATTAATAAAAGAAAATTTAAATCTATAAACATAATAAATTGACATGCATTTAGCTAAAACTTTTAAAATTTAAACATTATCAATTACTTATTTGGTTCAACTAAAGGAATAAAATTCGAATTCAATTGATATTTAGTGTTATGGTAAAAAATTATACTTGCATCTAATTATATCTAACCAAATAAATATAGAAAAGTGATATAAAAATAAAATAGCTGAATAAATCAGAAAAAGAAAAATGAAATCGAGTGACATATTGGCCTTTGTATAATGTTTTTTTTTTATTCTTCGTTGGATTTTTTGTAGCCTATAATGGTTGAACTATAGACTTAATAAATTGCAGTTCAATTAATAAACACTTATATCCAAATCTTACTCATTAACAAGTTTATTTTCTTCTTCTTAAATATTTTCAAACCCTTTTAAATTATATTTAAACTAGCTAATATAAATGTATAAAATATACGTTAAATTCACGAATGTTAGTTTTAGGAAGTTTTCACAAAAGCTGAGAGGGGAGAAAAGAAACTCCCTACTCAAATATTTTTTTTTTCCAATAACTTCATACTCATTAATGTAATGGAATTTGTTGGGTCAATGTGGGCCCTGCCAACCCAATGTGGACCGTGCCAACCCAGCCCGTATGAGAGAGCTAACTAATACTCCTATCCTATATACTCCAATAGTATTTTTTTTATTAAAAAATTGTATTAAAATTTAGTGAATAAAATAAAAATTTATGTAGTCAATCTATTTTATAAATTAGATGCATTAATTTGTATTCATCAAATTTTAAATAGACTATCTTTTATATAAAAGACCAAATAGAGTTATATTTTTTCCGTATATCGCCCATTTCAAAAATATAATTTTCTTAGTACAAAACTTTGTGTATGTATAATTTTCTCAACAAATATAGTCGCACGGATTCCACCTACTTTTTACTTGAGTGGCCCCGTTGACGTATGGCCAAGAAAGGAAAAATAAAAAACGAAACACACGTTTGGCAACATATGGAAAATGGTGGAAATTCTTTTTATGCACCACGGGACTTATACTCCTACTTAGAAACTTATTCTCCTACTTAGAAATGAGAATAAGTTAGGTCGTTTATCAGATGTTTTTTTGTCTGATCTACTTATAATATGACATGGTCTGACTTATTTATTAAAAAGACTAAATTCAAATTATTTTTAAAGTTTATTTATTTGATAAAGTCATATTCAAGTCTGCATATTAGACATGACATACCGATATATATATATATATTATTGTTAATGTTATTTGTTAATAATGTTATTTCTTATTTTAAAGTCTATCAATTAGGTAATCGGTCAATCATCTTTTCATATTTGGTAGCCGTCCAACTAAGCAATCACTCAATAGTCGTTCCATATTTGTTTGAGAGGTAATAATGAATGCATTTCTTTCAAGAAAAAAAAATTATTTGAAACCAAAAGTTATTTTTTAAGATTTAAATGGTGTTTGTTTCAGATTTTGTTAAAATCAATTTGATAGAAAAATTATTTTTTGTTTAATATATATAGATATATAATATATAACATTTAAATATTTTAACGTTAATAAGATTTTTAAATAGGCTTTCATAGTAGACCGAACTTTTAAAAAGGTTAGATCAGACCGAAAAAAAAGTCTATGATAGGTCGTAGGCCAGACTTAGGCCTAAAAAATTAATCGTAGACCAAACTCAGACATTTCAAAATCTGGACAGGCCTGATCTATTCCTACCTCTAATGATACCCTATATTATATATATTAAAAAAAATATATTATCCCATTAAATTCAATTTAAATTTTGTAACCCATAAAAAAAAAAAAAGTTTCCTTGAATGCATTTTTTTTAAAAAAAAAATATACTTTCTATCAAAAAAACTTAAAAATAAAAATTCATTACATAAATATCAAATTATTTCAACCACATTTGTGTATCCAAAAAATTTGAAAAATTTCTCTTATCCACAAAGTTTAGGGTTTAAATCATAAATCTTACTAAAATATATTTGTGCACTAAAAGGTATTTTCAATACATAAAGTTTTAAAGTTTTGAAACACGTGAGTTTCAAAAAAAAAATTAAGTTTTTTAGAATCTAAATTGAATTTAGTAGGATAAAAAAAATTATTTGAAAAATAAAAATAAAGAAATAGGTAAAATAAGTAGTTTGTATAAAATATAGTAAAATTTTCAAAATGTTGTGTCTTAGTGAGGAGGGCTCTATGAAAAAATGAAGTATTGATTATTATCAAGACATCTTAAATATTTTATAGGTTATGTTCTAATTTTAAAAATTAAACTTATAAAAAAATATTAAAAAATTTAAATAATTAAAAAAAAGAAAAAATATATTTTAATTTTTATAAAATTTTATTATAATTTTTATAAAAAAAATTTCAATTTTTTATTGCTATTTTTTTTTCTTTTAGTCCTTATTTTAAATTTTTGTTTTGTAAAAAAATAATATTTTTAATACCTAAAAAAAGTTTTTATAATATCAAAATAGAGATTAAAAATTAATAAAATTTTTGTAATGAATTTTATAGAGTTAAAAAATATGTCTAACACAAAATCACTCTCATTTTATTATATTATAAAAAATAAAATTTAATATCCTCCCTTATTGAAATCGTGTGCTCCTGGGTTGTTTGCACCGCCCAATAGCCAGCTGTGATTATTACATGAAGTACTAAATTGCATCAGTGGCCATTCAATATTTACGTGGTAAAAACTTCATAATTTGCATCTTTTGCAAGAGGACATATAAGACGAAGAAGCAGGTTTGTTTCAAATTAAGAATTATTCAGCTGAGTGATTGTAATAATTTTTTTGTATAATTTGTTACAATTTTTAATTTTTTTATACTTGGTGGTTTGTCCTTTAATATATCTTTATGTAATAATCATAGGTTCTAAAATCTACAATTTACACGTTATGATCTTTTGTTTTCTATCTCGTATTCTTTTTTCTTTCTAATTTTTTTTAAAAATTTGAAAGGTATTTTAGCCCAACCTTTCTAGCAAATGATTGGGTACGATCTCTCTACAATCCTTTGTAAAAGTTGGTAAATTTTCTCACCGCAATACTAGGTTCATATCATTCTTAATAAAAGTTCAATTATCAACAGCTAAAAAGAAAAATAATAACAAAGGACTAACTCCATCCTTAAATATAAGATTATATTAATCAAATTAAGAAAATTAAAAAAATGATGGTTAATAACTAGTTATCAATAACTTTATTAATAAATAATTAATTTTAATTTTTCTCTCTATAATTGAGATTGGATGGACACATACATGGGATATATATATATATACATATTTTATTTTTATCAAAATGGAGTATATATAATAAATATAAATGAACCGATGATTAGATAATTTGTCTTTAATAATACTGCACGTGTTCCAGACCCAAATATTTTAGTTCTCGTGATAACAATGTCTATATAAGAAAATCAAAAACAAATCTCTTAATTGTCATTCCAGTTGATTATTACCAAAAATAATAGTATTCTATAGGGAGTAGTTGGTGGATCCAAATTGAATATTTTTATTTACTGAAATTATCTCGTGATTTTATTAAAATATAAAATAGCTAAAGACTAAGTATTTATACTAACTAATAAAATTTACAGGTTAATTACTAATACATAGCAACCAAGTTCAAGAATTAAAACTAACTAATAATAATAATAATAAATAATAATAATAATAATAAATAATAATAATAAAGATGTTCTACGAGATATAAAATTTAAGTAATATTATTAAATATATCGATATCGCTAAATTTTGTTTTCAAATGTAGTACTTAATTTGTGAATGAAATATAAACAAAAAATATTAATTATATAGTAGAGAAGAAGAAGGAGGAGGAGGAATAGGGATGGCGTCAACGGCATGATTGAGTCTTCCTATATATCATAGACCTCTCCTCACCTGATCGTCTTTCCACAGCCAATTCCATCCGTCAGGTTAATTTTGTATACGATATATTATTATTATTTATTATTAGTTCGATAATTAATAATTAAGAAGAATTTATAGGCATGCGTTGAGTATGGTTTCTTTTACCTTGTGAACCACGGTGTGGAGGAGGATTTTAAGAAGCAAGTGTTTGAGCAGAGTGGTAAGTTCTTCTCACTTCCAATCCAACACAAAACTAACTTGTCTCGCAAGGACTATAGAGGTTACACTCCTCTTTATGCTCAGAAACATCACCCCACTTCACTCTCCAAAGGTATCATCATTCTTTTCCTTTTCAAAAGCCTGCACTACACCAATGAATCAGATGTATTTTTAGTCTATGTTTTCTCCTGTGATTGCAAAATCAGGGTGTAACCGTAATTTCATAAAAATTAATTACACAGTAATTTTGTTATTTTTACTGTAAAATCAAATATACATTTAAAATATTTATTTTTTAGACTTCATTACTAATATAGTCCATAAAATTATAGGAGTTAAACAATTAATTAAGTTCAATTTTCTTACATTTTTATAGTATAGGAAAGATATTTTACTTCCAATAAAAATGACTTTTTACATCAAAGTCAAAGCTGATGTATCTTTTGTTGATGTAAATGTTCTAACATATACTACATAAGCAAAATTAATAAATCATATATTTAACTATTATTGATTAATTGGTAGTATATTTCTTACCATGACACTATAATGTACTTTTATTAGAACTACGTTAATGGAGGTTGAAATATTCTAAAAGAGATTAAAAAAATTAATGTTAAAGTTATTTTAAAAACTATTTTTTTTTAATTTTTTTAGTAATCATTACAATCAATGGTATTTAGCAACCTTGTTTCCTGACTAAACAAAATAGATATCAATGACAATGATGTATAGTATGGTGTATGTGTGTGGTCAATGTTGTAAGAAAAATGTGTAAATTTGTTTAATTTTGTGAATGATAAAAAACATTTGATCATTCCTTATAAGCAGGTGATCCAAAAGAAAGCTATTACATTGGGTCTTTAGCAGATACCACTAGTGTTCGTCTCAATCAATGGCCTTCTCAGGGTATGAATTTCCTTTTTGTGCACATGGTTTTGCTAATTCTTACATGACTTATTTTTTTCTGGCATGGACACTACAGATTTACTGCCAAATTGGAGGTCCACAATGGAATCATTATTTTGGAAAATACAGTAAGATAAAAATTAGCAAATATGTACTATGACTAGTCACTTAGTTACAAACCAAAAATAAAAATTAGTTACTTAGTGACATCCTCTGTAAATTTTATTAATCTATAGACATGAAGAGTGTGTTGCCTATTTATTATAAAGAACTATTCTCATGAGACTTTGTGATTCAAACTCATAACTCTTGTACAGTTTATAATTTAAATATTTTTGTTATATGCTGCTACAGGTCAGCTGGCAAAAAGTTGTTGTCTCTAATTGCCTTGTCTTTGAATCTTGATGAAGATTACTTTGACAAGATAAATGATTTAAACACACCAGAAGCTTTTCTTCGCCTTTTACGCTATCAAGGTTTCCTTTATTTTCTCAACATTCTTAAGTACCATTTAATGAATCATACGGTATATTTAATAATTATTTGATCATATGCATGTCAAATACATCAGGTGAATTGGGATCTGGTGAAGAGATATGTGGTGCCTCTCCTCATTCAGATTATGGCATGATTACTCTCCTAATGACCAATGGTGTTCCAAGACTACTGGTTCTCATCTTCTCTTTACATTTTATTCTGATAAACCGTTTTATTAATCCCTTATCGTATAAATGTTTATGTATAAATGAGTTTTATAACGTGTATTTTGAAATCACCAAAATCTCATTAGACCAAAAACTACACATGAGAGCTTCTAAAAAACATAGAATCATTTTAATATAAGTTACGCGGGGTGTTCATAAGTGATTTTGAAGAATTTATGTAAATAAGTTAAAACCAAACTTATGGATGTGTCATAAACTATTTTTAAAAGTTCTCTCAAAGATTAATTGTTTATATTAATAGATAAATGTATATAAATCAATAAAAATGGATTATATCACCCTTTATTAGGATTAAGACTTCATACCAAAATTGGATTATGAAACAAGTGTGGTGTATTGAACAATAAATTATGTTTGAAGTTAGTATTCGTATAAACAATGACTTAATGATTATACTTAAAGATCTGCAAGGAGAAGTTAAAGCAACCTCAGGTATGGGAGGATGTTCCTAATGTAGAAGGGTAAGTTCATCTATTAGCACTTTGTAAATAATACATGTTACCACTTTGTAAATAGTGTTAGATGTTTTGTGTTTGTATCTGCAGGGCCTTAATTGTGAACATTGGAGATATGATGGAGAGGTGGACAAATTGTGTATACCAGTAAATTCCATAATCCAATCCAACAACTTAGAAAAAATCTATTTCTTTTATCAATATTCTTAGTTTCTTTCGTTACTCTTGCAGGTCAACACTTCACAGAGTTATGCCAACAGGAAAAGAACGTTATTCAGTAATTATTACTTCTCTGATTTTCATTTTGTTGAGGTATAGTTTGTTACATGATTTGCATATGTATTTCTAATTAAACATGAGTGGTGATGTTGAATATTTCAGGTGGCATTCTTTATGGATCCACCCTCAGACTGTGTGTAGTGGAATGTTTTGAAAGTTGCTGCAGTGAATCAACTCCCCCCAGGTAAACTATCAAAACTGGATTAAGACTCTAATATAAAATAATAGTATCACTTTACATTATTAATTTTTTCAATATATTATGTTTTAAATCCATACAAATATGAGTTTTTGTTTTGGTTATTTAAAAGTGACCACCGTTAGTTTCCAGTGTTAAATTAGTTGTTGTTAAGTCATGATGTGGCAAAAATATCACATCATCTAATGTTAGAATATTATCTTCTTATCCTTCTAAGTAAATAATATAATGTAGTAACCTTTTTGTTTTCATCTTTCTGGAATTTATAACTAGCTTCTGGCCCCTCAATGTTTAAAAGAAACCAATTTTAGTCCCCACAGTTTAACTGGATTTTGTTAAGTGATGATGTGGCAAAACTCATCCATATCATATCCTGTGTTGGGGTCATACTTATCTGTTAATTAATAGTAGTAATTACAAGTAGGATTAAAAAACGTGTCTCGTGATTTATACGTGATAATTTGTTGTCCACGCTACTCTATTCCCCTGTACCAAATTAAATACATAGAAGAGAAAAAAACTAGACACGTGTCAAATAAAATATTGATGGCATGTCAATATTTATGGACAAGTGATATCAATAATGTGAAATTTAATTCATTACATGGTCACTTAAATAGAATAGTTATGAATTTAGTAAATACAATTCAATTGGCAATTTCAATAATATAAATATATTAATTTAAGTTTAAATATGAGTTTTGTTTTTTTAGACTTACAATGTGTGAGTTTAGTAAGTTGTCATGTAAATATAAGATTCAAATTGGCTACTTTTATAGAATTAATGTATATTGATGTACCAATTCAATATTTAGTGAACCAATCGATATAATTATTCAATCATGAACTTTAGAATATTTTGTTTATATATACAGTTAAAATATTTATCATGAATATTAGTTGAATTAGATATTAATAGGATAAGATATGAATAATTTTTTTTATTAACTTATTCTTATAAAATAAAATTTAAAATATTAAAA
>JBBPBR010000007.1:11051294-11064042 GCA_037974775.1 Cicer pinnatifidum | reverse complement strand
GAAATTGTATTGCATTAAGATAGAGAGGTTGAGATACAAAATGAAATAATTATTTAGTGTTTTTTTTTCTTTCTAAAAAACGGAATAATTGTTATCATTATATAAAAAAAAAAGACAAAATTAATAATAGGTTTGGTTTGATTTTGTGAAAAGTATAAGGAAAATAAGATTTCATCAATAACTAGTACTTATAAATGGATGCTCAAAGGCGAATAGTTAAAGTAACTTATGAATTTTACAATTAAAAGTTAGGTAATTCATTTGAGGTTTATTCATTTTGAAGATGTTTAAGTGAAAAATAACAAAAACATGTTTATGACATGACAAAGTATAGTGTTGCACTATAACAAATTATAAAACAAATGTAATATTTGTCATCTATTTAGGGCTAACCATAACTATGTGCGGCTATAATATTTGCACAGGGCTCCCAATTAGGGAAGGTCCCAATTTTTGTTATAGTATATCTAAACTTTAAAAAATTGCATTTATATATTTAATTTTGTATATTTGCTACTAAAAAATTTAATATTTACATCTTATGTCAAAAATAAATATTTTCTAAATAGATACTATCTTCTCTGAGACTAAACCTAATTTCTCTCAACTATCATCTCCTCCCCACATTCATGTGAGTATGTGACAACTACTACCAGACGCTTCCGCCAGAGCCCAAAGGTTATAATGATGTTCAAATTTTGTGATCTACTTATTTAGGAACTTAATTTGTTTGAAATTGTTGATTTACTGATTTTAAGAACTCGTTATCCATTAGTATCTGATGTTAGAGTTTTAGATTTTAAGAACTTATTACTGATTCAGTGATTTATGATGGTATTATTTGATCCAAGAAATTGGAATACTCTTGATTCTAAAATGATTGTTTTTTAGTTGCGAAAGGTCTTAAAAGAGATTTTTCCATTGTAAATAATCATAAAGATAATTGGATAGACGCTTTACGATTAATTGATATACCAAAGTTTTATCAAATAGAGAGAAGTGCGATAAAGATTGACTTGTTTATTCAAAAGAGCTTATAAAATATTTTATTTTTGTTGTAAAGTTTTTAAAAAAGAGATCGGTAAAGGTCAATCAACAAATGAGGGTTTTGGTGATTGGTCACATATTGGTGAAAGACGTATAGGGCACGATATAAGCATGAATCATGTTAAAAATATCATCATTTTAGTATGAGTTGTGTCAAAGGCTGAACAAGGGTCAAACTATTAATAAAATGGATCAAATACTAATTGTGAAAGTAAAGGAACATTGGACAAATGTTTTAAAAAGAATTATTTCAATAGTAAAATTTCTTGGTAAACATAGTTAGGCATTAGTGAATTTGACTTAACTGTCCAAAATCATGTTACACGTATTACATATGATAAGATTCACTTTCGTTATCTTGGGCATGCTATACAAAATTAGTTAATACTTTTGCTTGATTTTGCAATTTAAAATGAAATCGTTAGAAAAATCAAACAAACAGTATTTCTCAATGATACTTGATTGTACTCCTGATGTTAGTCACCAATAACAAATGTCTTTGATAATAAGATAGGTTGATATTTCTTTAATATATGTTACTATTGAGGAATCTTTTATAGGAAAATTTAGATTGTTTTCCTAATACAATTATTGCATATAAAAGTTTTGTTAACTATTTTTGTGACAATTGATTCTGCACAAATAAGTTTTTCAAAATTGAAGCTGTTGAAATGTTACTTGCGTTTTACCATATTACAAGAAAGACTTGATGAATTAGTATTGATAACAATTGAGAATACAATATGAAGACTTGATTGATGAATTTGCTTCAAAAAATATTAAAAGAATGACTCTTTTTAAATTACAAGGTTAATATTAGCTTGATAATGTTATTTACAATTTACTTATTTTAATGAATTTAAATAAAATAATTTGAATTTCATTAAATAAAAATATAATATTTTGAAATAACTTATTATTTTTAATATTTTTTTTATTAGGGGTACAAAGAATCTCTAAAAACATTAAATCTATTACTACCATTGCGATGCTATTAGCTGTCAAAATAGTAAAACCTACCTAATATAGCAAGTGTTCCCTTGCAGCATACTCTAAGTGTCAAATTCTTACAATGTTGAAAACATAACACTAGCAGCCACTCCAGCTTATAATGGACACAACTGTTGTTTGTTGTCTATGTAACAACTTCCCTGAAATCCATTCCCAATAACTATTTGGCAGAAGTACATGGCATGTCGACATTTATGTATGCTGGCAAAGTGAAGAGCTACTCATCGATGAATACGTGCAACAAACAAGTCATGTGATGTAATAGTCATCTACCAATTGACATACAAAATGAAATTTTCATTTTGTGGCACCTTCCAACAAAAAGAATATGTCATATTGGCATCAACCTTTTAAAGTTGTTCTAACTAAATGCTCTGCCTAGACCTTTACTAGTCGAGGTAAGACTTAGCAAATTTCTAGAGCAAAAAATGCGAATAACAAAAATAATAAATAAGAATAATTAAATCTATAATTATTTAACTTGACTTGAGTAAAACAAAGACTATTTTTTAATGAAAATATACGAAATGCACTCTTAATGTAAAATTATTTTACGCAGATAATTAATAATAATTCACCACAACAACAATCAATGAAATAATTATTCTTAATTTAAAAATTATATAATATAATATAATGAATTAAATAATTATGATGAAGTGATAATATAAAATTATTTTGATACTATAAATGCATTATTTTTTAATTTGTTTGTCCAACATTAAAAGAACTTAAATTTTAAAACAAAAATATTAATAAAATATATATTTATTTTTTTCATTATTGATTTGTAAAAAATATCTTTTAGGACGAAAAATAATTTTTCCCTGATTTGATATATACATTTAAGAGAAAAACTTTTAATTAATTTAAGAGTATTAATGAATTCGATGGTAAGAATTTAATATAGTAAGGTTTTAGATAGGATAATGTCCACGGTGGAAAGATATGTTGCGTTAGCACTAGCAGACTTCTAGTATTTTTTTGACCAATAGATTGCATACAGCATACCTAATGTACTTTTTAATCTTTACCAAAGCATAGCTATATTATTGTTAATCATTACTTTTAATGTACTTAATTGTGTAAGAAAAGTATTAGTACTACTATTAACATCTAAGAAGAAAAAGGAAGCAGCACGGTCCGTTTCGGTATTTTCTAATGTGAAAACAAAAGTACAAAAATGGACTCTTGAAGTGCGTATCTATCCACTTTATTTATGAATATCTGAATGATTGTATTATTTATATTTTTCTATATATATATAGTGAAGAGAATAGTACATTAGACGCTAATTGCTGGCTTCATTACATTTGGCTGTTGTTGCAGAGAATAAGCAAATCTCGTTGTTCTCATTCTTTCTTCTTCTTATTCTTCTTCTTCGTCTTCTTCTTCTTTCTTTTTTATTATTCCATACAGAATAGTATTGTGTTAGGGTTTGCAAAAATGGAAGGTGAAGATCACTTGGCTTTCGAAAGGAACAAAGCTCAATTCAATGTCGACGCGATGAAGATCGTTTGGGCTGGTTCTTCTCATGCTTTTGAAGTCACTGATAGAATGTCTCGCCTCGTTGCCAGCGATCCGGTCTATTTCCTCTTTACCTCTTCAATTTCGTTTTTCAAATTGCTTCACCTTCTGTTTCTGCGTATATTTGAACTAATAACACTCATGTATTGATTTTGGTTTGTTGTAATATATGTTATTTTTAGGGATCCAATAGCGTTGATTCATTTTAATTTCTTTTAATATATAAAATCATTGGGATGATATTTATTTTTTTATTTTATTTTCATTTGATCGGACCATTTTGTGAACAGAAAATCCTTTCTCTTATGTGAAGTGTGAAGAGGTTGTGTGAAATTCTAATTCGTGAAATTTGTATTGATCTGCGGATGTGAAATGGATTGTTGTAGCTATGCTTGATCAGAATTTGGTGTGTTAATTAATGTTTAACATATCACTTACCTTTGATCCTAGCTTCATGTACTTGGCCTTTTATGGGAGTTTCATGATAAGTGGTGATTTTTGAATTTTCGTAAGTGTCTGAAATGTTTGATTGTGTCATGTGTTGTAGGCATTTAGAAAGGATAATAGACCCATGCTTGGTAGGAAGGAGTTATTTAAGAGCACTTTGAAGAAAGCAGCTTATGCATGGAAAAGGATTATTGAGCTTCGTCTTACCGGTTTTTTTTTCTTTCTATTCTTTCTCTAGTTTTCATTTGGTATCTTCTTGTTAATTTCATCAACGGGAAGTTGCCTAATGCTGTTTTTTTTGTTAATATTTATCATACAGAGGAGGAAGCTGGCAAGCTAAGATCCTTTGTGGACGAACCTGCTTTTACTGATCTTCATTGGGTACTACTCGATTTCTTGTCCTGGTGGCATTCTTATCTTTAATATCTTACTTATCTGTAAAGAGATATTATGTGGATGGAAATTCTCAATCTAGCCCGTAAATTCTTTTTCAGGGAATGTTTATTCCTGCTATCAAAGGACAAGGAACTGAGGAACAGCAGCAAAAGTGGCTTCCTTTGGCACATAAGATGCAAATAATTGGTTGCTATGCCCAAACTGAACTTGGCCATGGATCTAATGTTCAAGGGTTAGAAACAACAGCAACATTTGACCCCAAAACAGACGAATTTGTTATTCATAGCCCCACATTGACTTCAAGCAAAGTGAGTAAAATGGGAGATGGCTTATGAGAGCCTTTACTTGTCTTTTTAGATGCATTTTCATGATGTGATGATCTAGAATCTTAAGATGTTGATGTTTCATTTGTAACAATCAGGGAAAAGCAGCTTGCACCCCCCTCTTTGTTGCTATTTAGTGTGTATACTTGTTTTAAAGAGTATTAGGCGAGATTCATATTTATATATAATTATTGGAATTATTGTCACTCTTTTGATGCTGATTTAAACAGTGGTGGCCTGGTGGGTTGGGTAAAGTGTCAACACACGCTGTTGTTTATGCCCGACTAATTACTGATGGTAAAGATCACGGAGTGCATGGTAATTACATACCTTAATCATCCAAATTTTTGTTGTTAGATTCAGACTTCAATTGATTAACAATCTGTTCAATTGGAATGTTGGAAGGCTTCATTGTCCAGCTGCGGAGCCTGGATGATCACTTACCTCTTCCTGGTATAACTATTGGTGATATTGGAATGAAATTTGGAAATGGAGCATATAACACTATGGACAATGGGGTTCTGAGGTTTGAACATGTACGAATTCCAAGGAATCAAATGTTAATGAGGTTAGTTTATCACTTTATCTTACCCATAATATATACCTCTCTAGTCTCTTCTTTCAACTGTGGCAAATTCATGCATGATCTGCAGTAAATGTCTATTTCCTTTCATTCATAAAAAGTAATAACAATAACATTGGGGTTTAAATAGTGGATTGGTAAAGGTAATATCTCATTTAGATAAGTTATGGGTTGAAAGGATGGATCCATCACAAGGATATGATAAACTGACTTTATTTTCATGCATTTTAAATTGCCAATGTGCTTATCCGTCTATGTCCATTATATACTGAGTATGACTTTTTTTCTTCAACACTATCAGGGTTTCACAAATTACAAGGGAAGGAAAATATGTACAATCCAATGTTCCGAGACAATTAGTTTACGGTACTATGGTATATGTGAGACAAACAATTGTATCTGATGCGTCGACTGCTTTGTCGAGAGCTGTTTGCATTGCTACAAGGTATAGTGCTGTTCGAAGACAGTTTGGGGCAAATAATGGAGGTCTTGAAACACAGGTGATTTGTACAATCCCTTTGTCGATGCACAGTATTGGTTGTTGCTGGAGCAGTCTTATTTTATTAAGAGATACTCCTTGGTTTTTCTTTTAAATAAAAAGAATTTGTGAACTGTAATACAAAGGGACTGAACCCCAAACTTACAGGATTCAAATTGAAAATGGACCAGTTTGCTTAATGTGATGCTGCTACTGATTTGCTGCATGTCTGGGTTAAGCTTATGTTATTGGAAAAAATAATTTTTGTGTAGAAGTACTGCAAATATATTTTAACATAATTAAGGTGATTATTTCTATTAAAAGAAACTAAACCAAACATGAATTCATATAAGGTGATTATTTCTTGTATTTCTATCCAATATATGCTGTTTGTAACGTGAAGGTGGACGAGTTTCATACTATTCTTGGACATGAAACTTTATGATATTTAAATGTCTATTTAGATATTTTAACCGATCAAAATAACAATTGGTGTGGCTTGGTTTGCAACATTGTCAGCATAAAAGTTTAAGAGCAATGAGATGCTAGGCTGATATGTGTTTTCCCTGTCAATGATTTCCAGCTATATCTCTTATATCTATTCTATAAGTGTGCCTCAGTCTCTGCTGTCTGTTTTTTGATTCCTTTCAGGTGATAGATTATAAAACACAACAGGCTAGGCTCTTCCCGTTACTAGCCTCTGCATATGCTTTCAGATTTGTTGGTGAGTGGTTGAAATGGCTTTACACGGATGTTATGAAAAGATTGCAAGCCAGTGATTTTTCGACATTGCCTGAGGCTCATGCATGCACTGCGGGGTTGAAGTCCTTGACCACCTCAGCAACTGCTGTATGTGATTACCGATTCTACTATCCATTTACCTCTTGATTTTAGTTGCGGAATATAAGGGATTATTTAGCTCCATTTTATAGAATGTAAAATATGGTTTACTTTTGTTCATTTAGTGGAACTGTATTGCTGTATATCATCTGTGTAATCCTTTTTTAAGATTTTGACTGGACACCTTTCTTGATTTTCAGTGATACTTTATCATACTTTTAGTGTTTCCTCCCTTAAACTCCTCTTTACATGTTGAACTTCGTTTTTGACTTTTTAACGGGTACATCATACTTTATCAGATTTCTGACTTTTGTTCGTCTGGTTGGGTTTTGTTATGTTGTTTGAAATATGCTGATAGATGTGTGGGGGAGTTGATGGGTGTGATCAAGCAATAGCATCATGGATAAAACAACTAAATGAATTTGTGTGTGACTTTTTATTATGATTCTTCATGCATGTTAATTATGTATCTCACTTATTGTGATTCAAATTTAAGTTTTTACAGCCAGGTGCAAAGCATTTTGGTCAGTGTATTCTGCTCATCTCATCTATTTTATATGTTATCATGCTTTTATTGGTAGTATTCTGCTCATATTAACGGTCAAAGTGTCTCTGATGTTATCATTGTATTTTATTTATTACTAGTTTATTGTGTTCTAATGCATGGTATTCATTTCATGACATATTTGAGTTCTTTGAAGTCCAAATTAAGTTAAATTTACTTCATTTCCAGGATGGAATTGAAGAATGCCGCAAACTATGTGGTGGCCATGGTTATCTTTGTAGCAGTGGTCTCCCTGAGTTATTTGCTGTCTATGTTCCTACCTGCACATATGAAGGAGACAACATTGTGCTGCTTTTACAGGTTTATATATCTTGAATATACTTGATTGCATCACATTGTATGTTATTTGTTGATTGCAGTATAACTGCCTGCTTGTTTTGGAGGGATGGGATTTTATATGGTTGTATTCAGTGTGATCTCATCCTCATACACAATTGTTCATACTTATATGTATTTTCAGAGTAAGACCTTTGTTTTTTTTTTTTTTAATATATTGGGTTCCAAAAAATATTTTTTGTTTATGAGTTCAGGGCTGTCAAGTCTAATACTTATAATGGAAGAAAGTTCCAAAAGCATAGAAATAAGTAAAATAATCATCATTAGTTTGATAGGAACCAATTGGTATTATTGTAAAAAATGGGAAATAATTCCAAGGAAAACTAAACATGGCAGAGTTTCGAGGGTATGCCCACTTCTCAATGCCAAAAGGCCCTAATTCATTCAAGTAACAAGATGGTCCCCTCTCTAATCCTTCCTCTCTATTTATAGGTAACATGCCTTGCCTTATTTGGCCTTACTATCTTGCAACACACCCACTAACTAATCGATTAACTAATTAACTAACTTTTTAACTAACAATAACAGACCTATCATAGTTATATTTGCCTACTCTCATGTGGCTGTATCTTCACTCTTCATGCTTTTCACAAGTTTCCTCTTGTGTCCTTTCTAGGTTTCTGTGCTTTGTATACCCTGGTGCAGTTGGATTTTTTGAGATTTATTGGATATTTTTAACTAAGAATGGTCTACAGCTGTTTGACAACTTTTTGAAAATCCCTTGCAGGTTGCAAGGCATCTCATGAAGATTATTTCTCAGTTGGGTTCTGGAAAAAAGCCTGTTGGTACTGCAGCTTATATGGGACGAGTGGAACAACTGTTGGAATTTCGGTCTGATGTTCAAAAAGGTAATTAGTATTTGACTGAGAATATAAAGACTGACATAATTAAAAATTCTAACCCTAAATCAGTCTGTTGATAATCCAAATCTAACGGATTGAGATAATATTACTAACCATACCTCTGTTTTTCTGGAGTTATAATTTGTTAGAATGTATTATTACTCAATCCCCCCATGTTAAGTGTCATGTTGGGAGTATTTGTTTATCTCATTATTTGTCATTTTAGAACATCAATGAAGCATTAATTAATTTTTTCCATTATATACCCTTATTTATTGTATCTCAATCCCCTAACTACCCCACTGACTACTATAATAATAATGGTACTTGAGTAAATGAAGCTCATTTTGTCATACTAATTAGTACACAATAATTTTCTTAAGCAATGCACATAACCTTAAACGACACTTACAATGAGGACAGAGGGGCAGTAAATATTTGGGCAGCATATCATGTATATGTTAGAATTAGTAAGAAGCATGTTAGGAACTAATTTGGGATTGTATATCTGGATAATTAGAATCATAAATAATAAATTAGCAATGATTAGTAACACCGATATATATGGAGACCATGTGTAGACTATCCCGGCATTATTTTATCCCTAATCATATTTTATGATTTCTTAGTTAATTATAGTAAATTTGATTGCTTGCAGCGGAGGATTGGTTGAATCCTAATGCAGTGCTGGGAGCATTTGAAGCTAGGGCTGCTAGGAAGTCGGTTACCTGTGCTAAAAATCTTAGCAAGTTTACGAATCCTGAAGAGGGTAAATGATTCAGCCCCACAATAAGTCAAAGCCTATATCCTCGTATCTCTTATGGTTGATTTGTTTTCTTGGTGTTTGGTAGGAGCGTTAGCAGGGATATAAAAAAAACTCTTGATCGCATATTTCTATGTTGTAATTAATGTAGCATGATCAGATATGATCATCGTAAATGCTAATGATTTTATGATGGCAGGTTTCCAAGAACTCTCAGCTGATCTAGCTGAGGCAGCTGTTGCTCATTGCCAGTTGATCGTTGTTTCCAAGTGAGATTCTTCACATTTGTATGGTCCCACATGATGTCTGTAGTTTATCTGTAGTGTGATGGATTGTCCTTTCATTGAAGAGACCTTTACTAACAAACAATATCCTGATCAATCGTTTGTTTAAGCTTTCTATACTTGATGCTTGGACACTCTACATTTATGCTTCTTTTTATTCTTTCAGATTTATTGAGAAGTTGCAGCAAGATATACCTGGAAAGGGAGTGAAACATCAATTAGAAATTCTTTGTAGTATTTATGCTTTGTTTCATCTTCATAAGCATTTGGGTGATTTTCTTTCAACTGGCTGCATCACTCCCAAACAGGGTTCACTTGCCAATGACCAGCTCAGGTCCTTGTATTCACAGGTTTGTCCTAAATGATTGCAACTCGATGGCCACATCTAATGTGTAGGTTTTTACCACATTTAACTAACTGACAATATGTTTGTATAGGTTCGTCCTAATGCAATTGCACTTGTTGATTCGTTTAACTACACGGATCATTACCTCAGTTCAGTTCTTGGCCGCTATGATGGAAATGTGTATCCAAAGCTATATGAGGAGGCATGGAAGGATCCATTGAATGATTCAGTTGTGCCAGATGGCTTTGAAGAGTTTGTTCGACCGATGTTAAAGCAACAACTTCGTAATGCTAGACTCTAAATGAATTTTATAATTGGACTGCTGACCAGGGTCCAGAAGGAAGTTATGTACATGAAGTTATGTACACTTCCAATAAAGACGTGTAATGAAGTTGTAGGGAAGCAAAAATAAAAATGTTTTATTACATACATGTAGAAATTTCAAGAACTCTTCAAGAAAGTTCGTTTCCTTGCTGTCTGGCTATTCACGAGAAGAGCATGCAATTTGCGGAAATGTCAAAGATAATTCATTTATCTAATTATTCAGTAGTAAAGGCTAATGTCTTAGGCAAAAGCCCTTGAGGACTTTTGATTATATATAGAATTGCTCCACGCAGGACTTAGTGTCCCTTAAAGAAAATGCTTAGAAATAATGTATTACAAAATTTTACATGTGTGTTCCATATCATTTGGTTTAGTGAATTGTAAAGACTGAAGAGTTATAATAATCGGAAATTTGGAATAGTCACTTGTTAATTCATTGGTCACTTCATTCATCTAATGCTTTTCATGGAATGTTATAACATATTTGCCCCTTGTTTTTCTGGAAGTAGGTTTAATGTTGACTTGCTTTCTCTTCTGGAAACGTGGGTTAGTGGTGTTAAAGTGACAAGAATTGTAAGGGGCTATGTCTTCTAGATGAAGATGGATTTGCTTTGGACTACAGAAGTTATTTGTTCATACTCAATTCGTGCGTGCTAAGGCGGTGCCGAAGTTGGGAGAGGATAGTTGGAATGGTGGGTCATCACTGAATTGGTCTAAAGGAACAAATAGGGGATACTTAGAGTGGTGGGTCATCACTGAATTAGTCTAAATGAACAAATAAATTTCTTGTTTGAATGATTGTGGATTGTTGGACTTTGAGTTTTAAAGAGGTAAAAAAGAAAATCATCTGAATGCACTGTGGGTATGAAGATGCATACTCTCTAAAAGACATGATATCAGTCATAAACAATTGACCTCCTAGTAGGGCAGTCGTGCTAGCAGTTAGCCCGACTTGTCTTATATGTAAATCCATCTGGGTCCAAAAATTGAGATAGGTACATTAGGCACCAAGGATATACTTTGATGTAAATAATCTCTTAAGTCAAGGTTCTATGGTGAAGAGTGAAATAAGTGTGTACGATGTACAAGTTTATTTTTACCATTAGATCAATAAGTCCCACTTCAGTCAAATGAAATGAAATGAGATATGGTTAGTTTTATTGGTCCAATAATGGAAAAAAGAAAAAACCTCTTTTTCATTGATCTAATAAAAAAGAAATATTTTAACAAAACTTTGCCTAAGTATTTTTTTCCATCATTTTTTATGGGTCTTTGCGAATAATGTATCAGTTGGTGGTTTAATCAGAGATTATACTAGTCAGTTTCTCTTATGTTATACTGGTTTCATAGGAGCCTCCTCAGTTTTGGAAGTAGAGTTGAAGGCTATTCGTATTGGCATTGGACATTAAATAGAGATGAATTTTTCAAAAGTGGTGATTGAATTAGACTTTCTCATTGCTGGCTTGTTTAATTTAATTTGGTATGCTTCTTCTTACTCACACTTTAGAATTATTAAAGATATCATAAAACTTATGAAGCAATGTGGTGACTTTAGCATGACGAGAGGCAAATTATAATACAGATAAGATTGTCATATTTTTAAGTGTTCATGTTTTCCTTTTAGATGTTAAAAGGGCTATTGGTGGGGTGTTAACATGTCAGCAGCAATTTGTTTTTCTATGCATCTTTGTGGTAGGAAGTTTATTGACTAATCTAGAAAACAGTCCGCATATAGTTAAAGAATATGAATGAGATGTAAATGATGTCGATTAGGGGCATTGAGACACCTGCTTCGCCCACTATTAATTTTTATAGTTAAATAGACCAGAAAAGTTAATATCAATTAATTATTATAATTGATTTGATTAAAAAGATCAATTAATTATAATAGAAAAATGTTTAGTGTACACTCCAAATAGTGTATATATCTTGAAAATGTGATATATTGATAATATATAATAAAAATAAAAATATAAAAATGAAATAGTATTGAATAAATGTATTATAATAATATAAATAGGGGTGCATAGTAGCTACGTAAGTACGTTTTATTATGACAAGAAAGGTAGATATGATGTCTACCGAATTTCTTAGTCTTTTTGTATGATTATGTAAAAAGAAAAACAAAAGGTAAACTATTGCGTGGCCTAGCAAAACCAAAGCATCCGTCAAATCATTCGTATGATTAAAGATGGGAGGAAAGAAATGAAGTGAGTGTTGTTTTTTAGTTTGAAAAAAACTAACTTATGAAATCGGAGAAAAGTAAAGGAACACTCAGTCAAGTAATAACTTACAAGAAAAGGTGAAACAGATCGGATGATCCACTCAACACACCAAAAAAAGGTGTGTAAAAAGATTTTATAGAGAGAAAAAGCGCACGTAAAAATAAGACATAATTATTTATATGTTTTTAATTTAATTTTAAATAGTATTTTAATTTTTTAATCTTTTATTTAATTTTAAATAAATAATTTAATCTTATGCTTTTAAAATATTAATAATATTATTATTTTTTTACAATAATTTATCTAAATATTTAGATAAAACTCATAAAATTAATTATCATCTTCAAAATAATATAAATTTTATTAAATTTATAACTCAAATACTCAAATAAATTTATTTTTTTTTTTTAT
>JBBPBR010000007.1:10990625-11011800 GCA_037974775.1 Cicer pinnatifidum | reverse complement strand
TTATTTGTATAATTTCTAATATAATATTTTTTATTATGTACCCACTAATAATTAAAAATATTAATTTAATATTTTTTAATATTTATTAAATTATCAAATAATTTAATTATTTTGAGATAAACTAATAAATATAGTTAACTAATAATCTAAAAATAAACTCTAAAAAACTAAGTATTGAAAATTGTCATACTTCATTATCTTTATTTCAAACCTAAATCTAAGAAAAATTATGCTTTTTATCCGTCCCATAAAAATTATTATTAATTTTTATTTTATATATATGTATTTTTTTGTTTTAAAACAAATAATTAATTTAGACATGTGAGGGTACTGGTTGCAATCGGAGACAAGCAATTTTCACTTTCTAATACTCCTTTCATTTTGAAACGAAGTAACTCTGTTTTTTGAAATAAATTTGTGTGCTTCAATTTAAATCCAATAAACAATAAGCCAAATCAAGACGAACGATTCACCCAATACGAAACAGCCACGTCAGATCAAAACACGTGTACTCAACAAATTCAACGACACACGCATATACGAAGCGGTAAAAAAAAAAAAAAAAGAAGAACAGAGCATAACTCACAGAACCCCGAACCCAAACAACCCAATCCATCATCATCTTCTTCCTCTGAATCAAACCTGTTCGCATTATGGTACTCAATTGTTAACCAGATCTGATAATAACATTTATTTCAGTGGAATTTTACGGTCGATCTGTAAATTCAATCCACCGTCTTTGTCTTTGGTAACTTCGAAATAATCCTTGTTTAATTTAGCCATGGCTGCGCCATTTTTCTCAACGCCTTTTCAGCCTTATGTTTACCAGGTACTTGAATTAATTATTTTTCTTTTTTATAAAAATTTTATTGGCTTCGATCACCTGCTTCTGTTAACCTAGATTCTGTAATAGCTTAGATGAGTTTGAATACTAAATTAATGTGTTTATTACATTAATAAATTGTTAGCTAGGGTGACATTTTTGAAATTGGAGTGTTCCAGAAGATTGATTTATGTTAAGTTTATATGTACTGAGATTTTGCGATTAATATTGCTTTTTTAGTTAGTTTGATAAGTTAGCTTCATTGATGATCATGATTAAAAAAGAAAAGCTTCATTGTATGATCGACAAAGTTCTGTTTGAGTTCACGATCGTGGTAATTTACTCCTTTGTGGTGACGGAGCTTATATATTTTCTTTGTAATGTGCAAAATGAAATTGTCTAAAAGTTTTTTTTTTTTTTTTTTTTTAAAATTTTTTTTATAAAAAAATCTGGACTAGGTTTGTGTGATGTTAAAATTGATACATGAGTGTGTTTTATTTTCACGCATACTGGTCTCAGTGAAAGAGTTGCCTTTCTAAGTGTAAGGAAGGAACAGTTAACCTCTCAAATAACTAGCAAAACAGGTGCAAGAAAACGTGTAGAGTTCACTAGTAATCCTAACGTTCTACCTAATTAAAGAAAAAGGCAGTTTTGTTGGTATTTTGATTCATATATCTGCATGTGATGCCAAAAATATTATCCTTTTCTGAGCAATGCTTATTAAGGGTGTCTCAACTCTCGGTATCCCTGAACTTATTTTAGGGATAGAATTTTATCGTAAAAAGGGGAGAAAACGAAATACTGACATTATCAGTTTTCATTTGCGCTTGTTAAATATTCTTCACAATCTCATGATTAATTCTTTGATGTAATGTTGTTTAGAGCCAGCAAGATGCAATAACCCCTTTTCAGATTTTAGGGGGTGAAGCTCAGGTGGTTCAGGTATATGTCACTCTCCTGAGTCTTACATGTCAATCTTTTCTGTCTTTCTTTTCTATATTATCAACAGTTATGTAACATTGTTTGTCATTTGGTTCTTGCAACACAGATAATGTTGAAGCCACAAGAAAAAATCATCGCAAAGCCTGGTAAGCTGCTGGGTATTTTTATTCACAGGTCTTGAGAACTTTTTCACTGATGATCTTTCTTTGTAGACTTTTTAGATGAAAATTCCATGCTCTATCATTTTGAATTGTAAATATAGGTCATATGCTTGAATATGGTATTGGCGCAAACATGATTCTATAGATAATAATGCTTGCAATGGAGGCTTAGGGTCTGTTTTTGGTCTGTTTTTCATCCTGATGTTTGTCTGTTTAACATGGCTAATACTGGTCATGATTTGAGCATCATTTGTGGATGAAATAATAAATTGATTTGCATATATTTAATTGTTTTATTGGGTCCAAATATAAAGTTCTTATTTGCTCAAACCCTTCACAGCTTAAATTATTTCCCTGATAGACAATGATTGAATAATAATTCCCTAGTTTTTTAATTCTTTTATGACTTGCCGTTCCACAAGCTTGCATGTAAGCATGTTTGTTATTCTCTTATTAAATGAACAAGTTCCATCAAGTATGAGTGAGCCTGAATCCAAGTAACTTTTACTGCAATAGGAGATGTGCAGATGATTTTTTTTTTTGGCATTTTATCAATATTCCTCACTATAACATCTTTTTTGAATATGGTGGTACATATGACAACACACACATATTTCAGTCTCTATGTATACATAACTCACCGTTGGAATTGTGGAGTGCACGTATCAATATTTTTAATTGAATATGTTTGCTATGGCAATTGTAGGTTCGATGTGCTTTATGTCTGGATCAGTTGAAATGGAAAATGCCTACCTTCCAGAAAATGAAGTAGGCATATGGCAATGGTTGTTTGGCAAAACTATAACTAATATTGTTGTTCGCAATTCTGGACCAAGTGATGGATTTGTTGGAATTGCTGCTCCTTACTTTGCAAGAATTCTACCGGTTTGTACTTACCTCTCTAAATTGTTTAAATAATGGATTGTTACTCCTCTTCTGGTTTTAATTAAATCTCAAAATTCATCATTTGTAAACATGTATTTGTATCTATCTGATTCAAATTATTTTCATATGTGACTATGTGCTTAATACTTATTCGATACAGATTGATTTGGCAGTGTTTGATGGAGAGATTCTGTGTCAGGTATGTCTAATTTTCTTTCAGTTGTTCAAATTTATTTCAAATATCAAAGTTTGACTTCTATGGGTTTACTGGTTGGTAATTATTACTTTTTTAATCTAAGGACCGGAATACAAACATAACTTTATTTTGATTTTTGTGTAGCCTGATGCATTTTTGTGCTCGGTCAATGATGTGAAGGTCAGCAACACAGTTGATCAGAGGGGACGTAATATTGTTGCTGGTGCTGAGGTTAGATATTTGTGATAAATGAACCGTATCCTGTAATTTTCTAATAACTTAAACTTGGTTACTTGTCAGAGAAGCAACTTTAGTTTTCTGTTTTGAATATTATTGTTTCATTGTGATATATATCACAAGAAATGGACAATGTACTTGCACTCAAAGATGTGACAATCTGTGTACACTGCAATGTCTACATTGAGTTGTGTTTGTAGTACCAAAAGGTACTGTGGACATGGAAAATGTTCTTAGGATGCGTTACTTGTCCACATATTGGTGTAATCGATGCACAAATTTTTGCTCATAAACCATAAGCTATTTCTTTTAACACTTTGCTTTTAGTTAGTATGGTTCTACCATATAATCTATACCACCACATATAGTACATGACTTTTTAGGTTTGATTTTTTTTTTTTTTTGTGATTTATCCTTAAAATTCATTATAAACTCTATCGTAATCATATTTCTTCTAACATATTATGTTTTCTATTGGCAATTACATGTGAAAGAAGTTAAAGTCTCATTGTCATGCATATATACTATTTCTCTAAGACCATTTTCATATTATAGGTATTCTTGAGGCAGAAGCTATCTGGTCGAGGGCTCGCATTCATACTAGGCGGTGGATCTGGTATATTTTCTTGACTGATATACATACTTATAGCATTATTGCTGTTTATTTTTTGGTTTCGGTTGCAACTCTTTCCTCCTTCCCGATCCATCTTGCTATTTTAAACGCTATTCTGATTAAGGTCTAGTGTCTACCTTTGGAGTATTATTATTATTATTATTTTTAATTACTGTACTCCTATAGTATTTCTCATTGGAGCACTCTTTTGGATTCTCTTCATTGTTAGTTGTACAGAAAATTCTCGAGGTTGGTGAAGTTCTAGCTGTGGATATTTCTTGCATTGTTGCTGTGACGAGTACAGTCGATATCCAAATAAAATATAACGGTCCCGCAAGAAGGACAATGTTTGGGGTAAGTAGCTTCTATTTCTGCAGTAGTATTTTCCTGTTCCACGGTAAATCCTGTTCTCGTGACCGATTCTTTTTTGTGTGGGCTCATGAAATGTGCTTGGTTGTTGCAGTAGCAATTCAAAATTTTTATTCAACTGTTTCATAATAGTACATCAAAAATTACATTTATGTTTTCGTAGTGGTTGGTGAAAATAGAAGTTAGCACTTCGTAAACTATTTGGGTTAACCCCAAAAGGAGGTAATTCTCTCCCTTTCACCCCCTTCCCCCAAAAATAATATGGGGGAACTTCAAAAAAATAGTAAAGGTGGACTTCAAAAGATTTAAAAAATTTATCTAATCCTTCCCAATACTTCCAACACAAGGGAAGGGATTATCATGACCCTTTCTTTCCCTTCTCTTCCTAGAACTCCATTCCAAGGGAATTAGAGAGTTTATGAGAATTCTTTCTTCAATCAACAACAACAAACAAGCCTCATCCCAATAGGTGGGAGAGTTCTTCCTTCAATCATTCAAAAAAATTGTTCATTTCCTTTAATGGTTTCCATCAATTTCCCATTTTTCTTTTTAAAAAAGTACTAGTGGTAGCCTTCATGAGAAAATCAACGAAGTAAAACATGTTACAACACTTGTTTCATAGTTTAAGCATCTTGGGTCAATCATTTTGGATGATGGAGAGTATTTGGGCCAACTATTGGGCTCTGTAAACATTTTAATAGAACAAGGCCTCAATTGTGAGGGTCCCAGTTTTTTTTCTTTTTTACAATATAACAAAAGAAGTGTGAAAATTTGTTTTATTCACTTTTAGTTTCTATTTTGATTTATAGACTTTTTTAAGGACTAAAAATATTATTTTTTTACAAAAAAACATTTCAAAATAGGGACTAAAGCTGAATAAATTTTTTTGGAACTAAAAAGTTGAGAACTGTTTTATAAGGACTAAAAATAAAATTTTGAAATTCTATAAGGGCTAAAATTTATTTTACTCCTTTTTTAATTATTAAAATTGCTCTTTTTTATATTTTTTTTTATTAGAGGTTTAATTTTTAAGATTAGAAAAGAATCTTCCAAATATTTAATACCGTCATGGAAAATATAAGGAAATGTAAAGCATAAGACTCAAACAGAGTAGATGAAACTCAGGTTATAATTTGTGATGGGAAAGTACCACTCACGTTTAAGAGAAATTTTTTCTGAACAACTATAAGTGAAGTTAAGGTTTGTGAGACCAAATGTGAGACGGGATAGAGCAAAAAAATAAATAAATCAAACTCAATGCTCTGCAAAGATGAGAGGTATATTACTAGGGATGAGTAGATGCACAAGACAAGAAATGATTAGGCATGAATGTGTTAGAGAGAAAATATCATAAAATTCACTGTGAGAAAAACGTTAGTCTCACCTGAATTGATTTCGACACATGGAGAAGACTTTTAGAAAATTCTAATAATAATGAGTGCAACTTACAAAAACTTAGATAGAAGTAGTGGGAGAATGGAGAAAGTTACAGGTCAAACTATTGAGAATGATTTAGATTTAAATTGATTGTTATTAGACTATAATTAATTTAGATAAATGATTAGTGTCATTTAATCAACGTAGCCAGCATCATTTAATGATTCAGTAAAAAGAAATTGGGGATGATGCAACCAACTTTGGTACGTTGCATAGTATTTTACTTATGGGGCCACCGTGTCTCCCTTGATCTTAGATTCTTAATGTATTAGTAATCTTTCAAAATGCATCTTAATTTTCCCGAGAGTGTTAGTTATATGCTTGTGATGTGATCTTTAAATTACAGGGCGACAATGCGGTAACAGCTCTTCTAACTGGACCAGGAATCGTGTTCATACAAAGTTTACCCTTTCCCCGTTTCTCTCAGCGAATTGCTAGGTAATCAATCTGCTAGTAACTGTGTAGTCACAACATCAATTGAATTACTGTCATGGATTGCTCAGTGACATTACCATATTCGTTGTTTGATTTTTCAGGGCGGTGACATCCCCAAACATGAGGGAAAATCCAAAGTTTTTCATACAGATTGCCATTTTCTTTTTCCTGGCATATGTTGTCATTGTATCTTCATTAATATTGACAGATGTATGAATTTCATTTTTTATTTTCTGTTGTAGTTTTACTTTTACCCTGATAATTATAGGTGCTCTGGATTCCTCTGTTAATATCGGATTTCTTCTTGGCAGATCATCTTTGCCATATTTTAAAAATCTAAGTAGACCAGTCGATTTGAACGACTTTACCGTTCTACGATGAATTGTTGGATTATTTTCAGATTTTCAATTATATCATTTCGGTTAATATTTTTTAGAGATTAACTGTTGTGTTCTGTCAATGGAAAGTTTTTATAGTGTCAAGACATCACAACTATTTGCATTATAATTTTAACAGTAATTATAGTAAAAGTTAAATCATATTTTCAATAGATTGATTGTAAGAGATTATATTAAATCATATTTTCAATAGGTTGGTTGTAAGAAATTATATATATAATGTAAAAAAATTAAAATAAATGGTATATAGTATGATCACAAACTATTTATAATTTTAATTAAACTTGATGTCTCAATATATGGTATGTTATATATATCACATCCAACTCTACTTTTGAAATTTTAGTCTTAAAATTAATAAATCGTTTTTTGAAAAAAAATCTAAATTATATTTTTAATAATATTTTAAACAATAAAGATAATTAATAGTCATAAATTTTTCTTCCCGTCTAAAAATTCTCTTTTGTGAAAAATTTATCTACTTTTTAGCCACCAAAGCTCTCATATTCCTTCTGAATATGGAATGGAGGCCAAGGACAACAAATAACTTCTCTTATTGAACAGGCTCCAATGATAAGAGTTTAACTATCAATGAAGGATGCTAGAAGTTGAATAAGGGGATGTGAATTTGAAATTTAGGCCAAGGGCAACAAATGGTTTCTCTTATTGAGCGGTTCCCAATGATAAGAGTTTAGTGATCAATAAAAAATATTTGAAGTTGAGCAAGGAGTTGTGAATTTGAAATTTAGGTCATGTTAACAAATATATTAAGAAAAAATGAAATTATATTGGAAAAATAAAATTTAAACTTTTAAAAAATGAAATGCATAATTTTTCATATTTCTATATTTTAAATCACTAACAAATGTCATGAGAACACTTATCAACATTTTATTTGAAATTTTTAAGCTCTTACAATTTCCACAATTAATAATCACCATAAGTAGAAAAATATTTGCAAGGAACTTGCAATAATATTATAAACTCTCTTAATTTTTAACAACAAGGTAATAGTTAAAGAGTTATAAAGTAGTTTGAAGAGCTAAAGTAGAAGAATGTCCATCATGAGTTTAATTTCTCTGACTAACAAAATCAATCACTAATTATTTATTAATATTAACTATTTTAAATAAAAAACATTAGAATAGTGATTCATTTTTGCAGTTATAAAATAAATATATATGGCAAACTAATAGAATGTATTTTTATTAAACTAATAGAATTATAATATAAATATTTTAATTCTTATTCTTATTATAATTATGTAAAATAATAAATAAATAAATCTTACAGTTAATATATTTGAGGTAGATTAAATTGATTATGTGAGAATATATTTATGTATAATTGAGATAGATTTTAATATAAGACAAGATATCAAATTTAAAATATACAATGATATATAAATGGTAGTTTCATAGACAACAACATGAAATAGGACAAAGTGGAACAAAATGAGGCGGATGGAGAGCAAGTAAAAATGTTAACCATGGAAAATTCGGAAAGACAAGTAACGCCAATACATTTCGACACAGAAAAAAGAGTAACGCAGAGACGTGGTTTTACGCGCAGAAAACAGCGAGTACAAATAAGGCACTTCCACGCAATGTGTTTTAATAGCAGTTCTTGTATCGGAAGACCGCACCACACCCTCTGTCTCGTGAGTCCCATAATCCCCACTCTCTTTTCGCTCCATCTTCGTCCTTTCTAGTAGTTTCTATTCTTACTTCTCTCTAACTTTCCCAACCCTAACCCTATTTATTCAAATCACTCTATCAATTTCTTCTTCATTTCTCCGCAACCGTTTTCCGATCTGCTTCGCCGTTCTCCTAAATCAATTCACAGTTTCCGTTATTTCGACGCAAGGAGAAGAAGATGAAGACGTTCACGATTCTCATTTGAAGGCTCCAACGCCGCCGATCAGGGAGGTTCACTGGCTCGTCGTGTTGGTTTTGATTGCTCAAGGAACAAATCTTGTTGTTCTATCTCCTTGAAACCCTAGTTACTGTTGCTATGGATTCTCGTTGTTTCTGATTTGAGAGGATTTGCTTCGCCGGAATTGAATTCGCCTGATTCTCACGCTTGACCGTTCCGACGGAGATATTTGTGATATTTATGTGCGATTCACTTGAAGGAGTTTGAATTCTCTGGATTTTGAGTTCTGTTACGAAGACGAAGCTTCTGGATATCTGTCGCTCGTGAAGAATTCTAGAAGTGAATCTCATTGTTGCGGCGGTTCGATTTGTCGATCCTAACCTTAGTAATTTGAAAGTTTAGGAAAAAAGAAAAGAGCAAAAAAATAGCTTGAATTTATTGTACTGTTTGATTTGTTTTTGAGTTTGAATAACAGGGGCTTTTGTTATTTTTATTATTTTTTATTATTTTTTTTTTTTAATTTCAAAGGCCCTTTGATTCTCTTGTGTTTTGTTGTTATTTGCTTTGGTGAATTAATCTTCTTTTATAGAGATAGAAAGAAAGAGAAATATACCATGGCGGTGTATTATAAATTTAAAAGTGCAAGAGATTTTGATTCAATTCCTATGGATGGTCCTTTCATCTCTGTTGGTACTTTGAAAGAAAAAATATTTCAATCCAAGCATTTAGGGAGAGGTACTGATTTTGATCTCTTGGTCACCAATGCCCAGACCAATGAAGGTTGGTTCTTATTTTTAATTAGTGATTTAGGGCGATAATTTGAGTTTGGGTTTCAATTTGTTGCTTAATTTCAAATTTTAAAAATAAACCTTTTGTATATTCAATAACTTTGAGGAGTGGCTTCCTGGATAAACTTATGGTAGTTATCCTGTACCTCTCAAAGGACACAATTTTTACCAATCCCCATCTGCCATTAGCTGAGACAGGTTTGATTTGTATTTTTCTCTCCACAACCCGAGATAAAGAAAGAAAGAAAGAAAAAAGCTAACAATTAAAAGGCATAGAAAGTGGATGGGTAGGGATCCTCTCTATTTCTCAAATTTAATGGAGGGCTTCATTACTAATGTTTTGATTGTATAAAGTTCCAATTGTACTAAATACATGTCTTAGTTTTTAGAAATATAAGTCTTTATTCACCAAAATTTTAATATTGAAAGAAATGGAGAGAATCTCTACTCGCAGTTAGGTTGCAACCTAGTTGTAATAATTACAAGCACCCAGCTTTGCTGCGGAATTTTGGTAGTTCTTATACCAGGCTTCATGAAATAGTATGTTTTATAGTTGCTCTGTCTCTTGCAATTTCAGAATATCTTGATGAAGAAATGTTGATACCTAAAAATACTTCAGTGTTAATTCGTCGAGTTCCAGGACGGCCACGTTTACCAATTATTACCGAACTAGAGTACTATCTCAAACCTTTAATCTCATTATTTATGTAGTTGGATTTTTCACTGTTGATCATGCATTGTGCATATTAGTCTGTTAAAATGGGAAGTCATCCATATGTCATTCTCTGTTTATGTTCTCCATATATAGTGAGCCAGCCAAAAACTACATTGTTCATTTGTGTACGTGAGATAAATTATATGCTCTTGAGTTGCAGCTGTATTTTGCCTTTTGCAGACAAAAGGTGGAAAATAATGTGGTGGAAACCAATCCTGCGAACAGTAGCTTGCCAGCTGATGATATGTCTGCCATGAAATATGTAAGTCCCTTTTTCTTTTCATTTTGTTTTTATAAGCAATTCAGCTGCTTTCTCTAGGGAATTGAACACTTTGTACTACATAACAGCCCGAAGATTCAGATTGGGATGAATTTGGCAATGATTTGTATTCAATACCTGATCAACTTCCAGTTCAATCGAGCAACTTGATTCCAGAGGCTCCTCCTCCAACAAATAATGTAGATGAAGACAGTAAGATTAAGGCATTGATTGATACTCCAGCGCTGGATTGGCAAAAGTGAGTAAATGTTCTCCTTTATTTGGTGTGTTTTGTGCATGGAATTTAAGTATCCTCTCTTATTCTCTTCAAGAGGAAATGGAGATTCTATGTCTCCGAAGGACCTGTTTTGGAACAGTTGTTTCATGTTTTCCAACCAAACTTATGCTATGTTTGGATTTCTAATGATGGGTGAAATGGAAGGAGTCAAGGAGATGGGATGGGATAAAATACCATATTATGTTTGGGTATTTTATAATGAAATGGAGGAAAGTTTTCATTTTATTGTTAGAGAAGTAAACCAAATGAGTTCATAAAGAATAAATAAGTTATATCCCATACATCCCAAATGGAGGAGCGGGGACTAGCGGTATTAGGTGGAAAAGGATGGAATGAACTTGTCAACTAAGTTCCATTCAAATCCAACTTATCTTAAACATTCTAATCAATTTCACTAGTTTGATTCCATTCTGATTCCTTCTATTCGATCAATTCCAATCATAGCCTAAAACATCCTTATTCATTCAGAATGTTTCATTTCACATGCTGAAAATCTGTACAATGTCTTTCTTTTGGTAATAACACTTGCTTTCTTGGATATATGATGTTTTAAGTTGATTTTGTTGTTGCATGCAGTCAAAGTTCAGATTTCGGCCCTGGTAGAGGTTTTGGAAGAGGCATGGGTGGACGGATGGGGGGTGGACGTGGTTTCGGTGATTCTCTTTTATTATTCTTTACATTTTTTTAGTGATTTGCTTCTTTGTATACAAATATTAATATAATGATGAACTGATGGTTATTTTACCTGCTGTGGTCTGTTAGGGTTAGAGCGGAAAACCCCTCCACAAGGCTATGTATGTCACAGATGCAAGGTGCCTGGTATGTTAATATTTTTCTGAGATTTATAATCCCCCATCTGCTTATGAAATGCTGGATACCAATGTCAGTTCATATAGCTTACTTTTTCTTCTCACTTTTGTTTAGGACATTTCATTCAGCACTGCCCTACAAATGGCGATCCAAATTATGACATCAAGAGAGTCAAGCAACCTACTGGTATTCCTAGATCTATGCTGATGGTAAACCCACAAGGTTCCTATGCTTTACCGAATGGTTCAGTAGCTGTTTTGAAGCCAAATGAGTGAGTATATCTTAATTCTTCTTGTCCATTCTGTTATAAGCAAACATGAAATTGAGTTTTATGTTTTTCTTTCAAACAGGGCTGCTTTTGAGAAAGAAATAGAAGGGCTGCCATCTACACGTTCTGTTGGGGATCTACCACCTGAGCTCCACTGCCCCTTATGCAGTAATGTTATGAAAGATGCTGTGTTAACAAGCAAGTGTTGTTTTAAAAGCTTCTGTGACAAATGTATGTGTTTATGCTTCTGTAATTTTATGGGTTTTAGAATTAGAGTATCATACTAATGCGTCTTCAGTGTCCCTCTTCCCCATTAAAAAATAGGAACTAAATAGTTAGATGCTGTAATGCTATTTTTGGCCCTGAACTATTGTATTGAATGCTTTACATTGAAGTTATGTTGTATCCTTCTGAAAATTGTTATCAGGTATTAGAGACTATATTACCTCCAAGTCTATATGCGTATGTGGTGCAACGAATATTCTTGCAGATGATCTTTTACCAAATAAGACACTAAGAGATACCATCAATCGAATACTGGAGTCTGGTAATAGCAGCACTGAAAATGCTGCGAGCACTTTTCAAATTCAAGGTTATTAAAACTATTATGATTTTACTCTTACTTGGACCATCATTGGCCATCAATTTATCATATATACATTTTTTTTTATTTGAGTTTTATTTTTCAGATATGGAGTCTGCTCGCTGTCCACAGCCTAAGATTCCATCTCCAACGTCATCTGCTGCCTCCAAGGGAGAACTAAAGATTTCACCTGTTAATGACGGAACAGCAAATATACAGGATGCAGCTGATGAAAGAAAGGCTGTTTCTGCTCCACAGCAGGCATCAGAGCATGTAAAGATGCCTAGAGCTGGTGATGTATCTGAAGCTACTCATGAATCTATGAGTGTGAAGGAACCAGCGCCACAAGGGAGTGCCCCTGTGGTTGAGGAAGAAGTGCAGCAAAAGTTGGTTCCTACTGAGGCAGGTAATGTAGATTGTTTCTATTTCATCCTATTTTAATTGTGTGGTGGTGGTGGTTCTGCGTATGCTTCTTGAATATGATTTGGTGGAAAATGGATGATAGTGAGACACTATTTCTTGAACTAGCAAAAATCTACTCAGTTAGTTGATTTTTTGTTAGGGTATTCTAATTTGATTTTTCGACTTTGCAGGAAAGAAAAAGAAAAAGAAGAAAGTCCGTATGCCTGCAAATGGTAAATCTACTATTTTATCTGACATTTATCTCAGAATCTGTAAAAACAAATCCTGGATTTGGTTTTGTATAGCGCTGCATTTAGTGGACTGAAATACAAAGGCTTTACCTGGGTTGTAATTGCAAATAATTTTTGCTTATCATGCAGATTTTCAATGGAAAGCCCCACATGATCTTGGGGCTGAGAACTATATGATGCCAATGGGTCCACCTCCTGGCGGCTATAATCCATATTGGAATGGCATGCAGCCTTGTATGGATGGATTTATGGCACCATATGCTGGTCCGCCAATGCATATGATGGGTTATGGTCTAGGCCCCTATGACATGCCATTTGTGGGTGGTCTGCCTCATGACCCATTTGGCATGCAAGGTTACCTAATGCCTCCTATGCCGCCTCCACCTCATGGGTAAGCAACTTTATGTTGTTCAAATTTAAACTTCAGCACTTACTGACTAGCTTCTCTCTCTCCCTCTCTCACACACACACAACAAAGCATTATGTCTTCTTGATGCTGAGGGAGGGATTTGACGGTTGCAGAGTAACCACCATTAGTAGACGTGGTTGCTTGTTTGTCTGACTATATGTTGATACATTTTTCTCAAGAATTTTTATATTGTAATATAATAATTATGACTGTTTAGGAATCTTTCCGAGTTCAGTATGGGGATGAACATTCCACCTCCAGCTATGAGTAGAGAGGAGTTCGAAGCTCGAAAATCCGAGTTGAGGAGGAAGCGTGAAAATGAGAGGTACAAATTGAACTTCTCTTGGATGGTTTTGTCGTGTTTCTGTTATGTTTGTTTGAGAAGTTCGTTAGATTTTGTACTGCTGAAAAATGGAAACATATAAGACATTGGGATTTTATCTTGAAATTTATTATCCCTAGAGATAATTTATTACTGGCCTTTTCCCCCTCTTGACGTAGTTTTTGGTTCAATAATTGCAAACATGGTTTTTTACCTAGTGGATTTTGTTGCCAAGTTCATTAATTGTGCAATGTTATCATGGTTCTTTTTGCATGTAATAGTATGTAGTGCATGGACTGAACTATGTATAGTTTCTTTTTTCTCAGTGTTTTTAATGAATTTATTTCTTTAATGGAACAGGGACTTATCCAAGGATCGAGAGTTTGGTAGGGAAGTGAGCAGTGTTGGGGATGTATCTTCAATAAAATCAAAAACTGTATGTGCTTTTTATTGTCTTAATTTTGCTCTCTTTCTCTGTGGACTTTTATGCGCCTTTTACTTTTTGTGGTTTTTCTACCAAAAGTTTGCTCAGAAACCTCAAGCATACAGAAGAACATTGATTGCACTACATAATCCTACTTGTTATTTTTGTTTGACTAATTATAGTATTCTTTGGCAATTAGTTCTGCTTGTTTCATTTATTGATAAAAAAAACTTGTTTATCAAGTGATACTCTGGTTTCGTATATTGATAAAAAGATTTGTTTATCAAGTGATACTCTGGTTGATCATGAAATGGTTGAGGGAGCGATGCCCATTTGTCTCGCCATTATTTTATGGTCAACAATAACAATTGGTTTAAAGTGAGTTGAAAGAAAATGATGATAATGATATAGCTGCATATAATAATGGTTCAGTGCTGTGATTAAATCTCCACTGGTCCAGTGTCGGAAGGACTATAATTTAGCACCTTAGATTTTTGAAGCATTGTCTTTGGACACTAATTGGGTGAAGTGACAAGTTTTTGTTGATTCTTTCAAGATCATGGTTGTTGATTTCTTCCGCATTTGGTTTTTCTTGATGGTAATTAATGTTTTCTGAAGAGGGTGGAATAAATTGGTTCATCAAGTTTGAGATTCCTAAATTTTGGATGGTTTGATTTTAAATTTAGTTGGGTAGCATGTGTGTAATAACGAATTTCTGGAATGTGGGTCTTCTTGGTCTTTTCATATAATGATGCAAGTGGGGGATTTTACTTAAGATTCTCATTCAAATGGCAGCATCATGTGGCATACATTATTTTTGTCTAACAACTTCTCTCTGTATTAGCAGCAAGCCTGGGGTACCTTAATGCACCCCAATATTTTTTATATAGATTGATGCATCATTTTTATTTTTCATATCATAAATCAAACATGTGACGGGTAACAAACGCTCTATTATTTGTTAGAATAATATTTTTATTTTAAAAAAACTGAATTTAATTATAAATAGTGTTGAGAGGCACGTAGGATTGGGTAACTTGGAGTAAAGGTATGATTCTTTAGCTCCACAGATTTATTTGACTAAGGTGAATTCTTGCGTAAAACAAACAATTGAAATTATCTACAGACACTGACCGAACCCGGGACGTTAATCATTATTTATGGTGCGTAAAAAAAATAGTTATGTTTGGTTACTTGTATGATTTGTAGGATGAATGAACCTAATCTTTTTGTAAACTCGATTTTTAAGAAAATAGCTGGATCTAAGCCAAAATTAAGCAAAATCAGCATGCATCGTGTGTATTTTTAGAAGACTCGACCGGGGGCACTCAAATCTAACTTATTATTAAAACGATTGCATCTAGATTTTGGGGTTGGAGCAAAAAGTATATATTCATCTTGCTTTTTTTAATTAACTGCATTGTAATCAGGTCTTGCGATTACACAAAAGTAGTGTCCTATTGTGTTTTTTAAAGATGTTTTGATGTTAGCAGTATTTTTTGGCCCGGACATGAAAGATCTATTTTTTTTTACTCAGGAAAGATCTCTTGTCACACTATTAATTTATAATTAATCTTATAAAAATGTGGTATGTGCAAAAATAATGGATTTTTATAAAATATCGGTCAAAACTTATATATTCTTTAAATTCATTTTTTTAAGTTACTGAGTGGTAAATAACGGGTCAATTGAATATATAAATAGTGGTTTTCTCCTTATTATGGCCTTTTTTTTGTACGGTATAAATTGATTATTATGGACTTAATGGGCCTAACAGTTGGGCTTTTACATTTTTGTGCAGAAACCAATTCCACCGCCTTCTGGTAGCGATTACCACCATCACCGCCACCTTTCGGAACGGCCGCCGCCAGATCGAACTCAGCGCGAGCTAGAACCACCACGTCCGGCCAAACGAAGATCAGATCACCACTCCGAACGCGAACGCGATGACAGAGATCGCGATTACGAGCACGACCGTCACCAGCACCGGCGTCATCACCGAACCGAATCCTCATCTGGGAAATCTTCAGAACCAGTTACCAAATCCCGGAAATCGTCAGAACCAATTGCCAAATCCACATCCAGGAAATCATCAGAACCAATTACCAAATCATCATCGAACGCAGCGCAATCGACGGCGTCGGCGGCCGCAGCAGCTGCTGCTGCTGATCGTAAGCAGAAGGCTAGCGTCTTCTCTCGGATAAGCTTTCCTTTCAAAGAGGAAGGCGCTTCTAAGAAGAGAAAGGTCAGCGTAACGGAATCATCCGGCGCCATTTCCAGTGCCTCGGCAGCACCTTCCATTGCGCATCTATCAAGGAAAAGCAACGCTGTTATCGAGGAGTATGAGAGTAGCGATGACGAAGACGAAGATGAGCGGCATTTCAAACGGAGGCCGTCTAGGTATGTGCCGTCTCCTCCCCCGCAGGAGAAGGAAGGAAGACAGTCAAGAGGAACGAGAGATCGGAAGCATAGATAGATAGGTTAAGATTTTTGAATGTACTCGTCATACTATGGCATCATCACCAACACAAACACTGGCTCCCTCGGATTTTTAGTGTAACTTGTTGGTGACTTTATTAAGTTTCAATAATTTGGTCCATCAACAATTCTGTATGTTTTATTCGATCCAATTAAATTAATATGTTTGTTGTTTTTCAGCTTCAAATTTCCTCTCTTTCCCGTAATTTCTGGTTAAAGTTTTTGTTTCTGGCTTAAACGATTGAGATGGACAAGATATCAGTAGCCAGAATATTACCAATATTTTCAATGAACTGTACCGAATTTCGTAAAATTTAGAAAATGATTGATTATTCGTTACTCAATTCCATTTTAATGAACATTTTTTAAAGTAAATATCGAATTGAGTAAAAGAAAGTATATACTAGTATTAACTAACATGTAAATCTGTATATTTTATCTAACAATTATGGTTTTTTTATTTAAATATCCTCTTTTTTTTTTGTCACTAAGATACTTTATATTGAAAACTTATAATTTAATATATTTTATTTAATTTTATTAATCTAAATTTTTATTTTTTTTATATTTTAATTATTTTAATTTTATTCAATAAATAATTATTCAATTATTAAAATGAAAAATGAAAAAAATTAAAGACCTATATAGTCGCATTCCAATGATGCCACCTGTATAAAAAAAAAATCAATGAAAAATAAGTAAAATAGTAAAATATTTTAATATATATTGTTGAATGTAAGGTTGTTTTGTAATTTTTAAAAAAAGGAGAATATTTAAATAAAAATACCAAAAATTGCAGTGGGGTAAAAATTTATCAGTGGACTGTGCTATTTTTGAAATTGATTTGAAACGGGTAGCATAATTGGGTCACAATATCCTCAATTGCAACCTGTAGAGCTGCCCTTCAATCCAAACAAAATTTTATTGTTCTTTCTGTCACACTGATCACAAACTCTCCACCTCCAAATCCTAAACTCATATTTCAACTTTTCAGTAAAATCTTACTATTACAATGTAAAATGTTTCTACGAATATTATACATGTAAAACAACAGTCTACACAGGCATCACATCCATTTCCAAAGAAAATAAAAGAATATGAAAATTGACATTTTTGCAATTATTGATGGACTAAAATTTAGGTGGAAGAAATGTAAATTTGACAACTACTTATTACTTGTTCTATTAAGTAGGGCAGTGATAACAAAGGTAGCATCCCTATATATATGGCTATATCAAAGAACACAATACAGAGAGTTCAAACATCCTCAAACTTCAAGCACATCCATGACTTCCTCAATAGTAACAAATCGACCATTTTCTATGGAAAGTTGTGCTGCAACTCCAATAGCAACAGATATTAATCCATCTTGAAGATCCACAGCAGGAGCCTTTTCACCTTTATCTCTAATTGCACCCAAGAAGTTAAGATGTTCTAGATAGCTAGACCCATGGTGTAACCCATCATATCTGTAGACCCCAAAAAACAATAAAACAAAATCGCACAAGAATTTTCATTGTAATAAGATCAACTTTAATTTCATTTCACCATCTAAAAGCTTAGTTAATTTTGATGGAATATTTAACAGAAACAAAAGATGCTCACTTTATCCGAGGATCTTCAGCTTTCAAACTCTGGACACCATCTCGTCCTGCCTCGCGTGTTCCAAACAGCACAACACTCTCAGGAACAAAGGCCTCTCCCTGTTAAAAAAATATGTTTAAATGTGGATGTGAAGCATAGTTACTACCTTGGCATTTATGCACTAAAGAAACTCATGCAAAAAATACAGGTTGCATCTTTGCATGTT
Organism: Cicer pinnatifidum; assembly: GCA_037974775.1. Lineage (NCBI taxonomy): Eukaryota > Viridiplantae > Streptophyta > Magnoliopsida > Fabales > Fabaceae > Cicer > Cicer pinnatifidum. Next base: position 10,993,612 of record JBBPBR010000007.1, on the reverse strand, counting down.
TAGTATAGTTTTGAATCATTGAAACCATAGTTTATCAACCTCAAGTGTATCATCATTAGGTAGGTACTACAAAAATACAATTAAAGATTGTAAGAATTTTACCTTTCCAATATCACCAACAACAGATATTTCTTGCTCATTTTTACTCCCTTCAGCAAACATACAAAGGTCAAGCATACCTCGAGAACCGTTGTCAAATTCAACTATAACATATGCATTGTCAATAATATCTGGCACCTGCACAAAGTAAGAGTATTAAGTTTGAAACAAAGATCGGTGCATATTCCATTTGATAGATAAAGTATGTTATAATATACAGACATTAGTATCAGTATTAATTATGGACTATCATACACACTACCACAAAGATTTATAATTGAGGTTTGGTCTCATTGTAACTACTACAAGTGCCTGCCTCACCTTTCCATCATATATTTCATCCTTGTGATTAACATCAATAGCACCAGAAGCCATGACGCGAACAGGATTTGCACCAGCAAAGAGTCTCATGAGATCGAAAAAGTGGCAACATTTCTCTACCAGAGTTCCCCCTGAGTTAACATTGAACCGATTCCAATTGTTCACCTATGACCAATATCATTCTTTCAGTTCATTCAATACTAAAACCAAAACATGTAATGTATAACCTCAAGTGGTATAAAATCTAACCTTAACCAAGAAAGGAAACCGGTGCTCCCGAATCGCTACCATTCTAACATGTCCAAGGCTTCCTCCCTTCACTATTTCTATCAGTTTTGCAACAGGTGGCATGTATCTATATTCCAGTCCAACCTGCACCAATATATCCGGTCTCTTTCGAGCAGCACCGACAACCTAATCCAAACACAAAGGAAATAAATTTGACAATTACCAAATACTTATCAGAAGAACTAACAGCACAAACCTAATCAAGACTTCTAAATACATATATTTTGTTTCAAAAAACAAACGCATTATGCAATATATCATGCATGTTTTGACTAAAGAGGAATGTACTGAGAGACTGGTTTGTGTTGTTTCCATTGCCATGACAGTAAGTATATTTATAAGTGCAAAAAGAGTACAGATTGTTCAAGGTCACTCATGACCTCTCCCAGCCAATGGTAAGATCAAGATTTTAAATCACAGTGTGTTGTGAAGACATTAAAAACCTTGGTGTCAGTGACCTTTTTTAAAAACACTGATAAGACATCCAACAAAATTACAAAAGGTGGTTGGGAGGGAGACCCCACTAAAGGTAGTCAGACTCTCCGACGGAGATTCGTCATGGGGAAAGTCGGTAGATACTTCACATCAATAACATGGTTAACCAAAAAAAAAAAACTTGATAAGACATCCAACATTATAACAATATAAACTACTTATTTGCCAATGAAACAGTTTCTCATTTTTTTCCGCATACTTTATTGTTCAAGGAATCCAACAGCTAATATCGAAATTGCATTGCACATAGTCACAGTAAAGGAAAATGCCGTATCCCAATTCGTGAGGAGAAGCAGGGGCACAGACAAGATATAAGAAATTACAAAACCTTTTTTCCATGAAGACCATTCATTTTCCCAAAAGCAGAAAACAATTTAAAGAAAGTAAGACAAGAGAAACAAACCTGTTTGCAATGAGAAACAGTGGTGCAGAGTGGTTTTTCTACCAATACATGATGAGGTTTGGAATGATTGATTATGTCCATAAGAATGGTGTAATGTGTCATGTTAGGAGTAGATACCACTAAAACATCACATAGTCCACTGTCCAACAACTCTTGGTGACCTGAGAAAACCTTCACAAATCACAAATTCATTCATTCATATACCTCGCCATCTTCTTAACTAAACTATCATCAAAATGCTAATACTGTCCATCCAAATAATTGCATATAGAATAATATTACTGAACAAGTAAAAGAGGAGATTTCTAAATAACCTCATTCATTGGTTGAACAAAAGATTACAAATGAGATATTATATATAGCATGAATAACACTCAATATCCCTTATCAAACTATGACAAAAATAAAACTAACTAACAAATGACAAGGAGAAAAGGTTATCAATTATCTAATTATTAGGTCCATTATTTATTTGAGAAAATAATTCCTATTTTTTCACTTTAATTTACAAAAATGTCATATAATTTTCCATTTGTGTAATGTTTTCAAAAGATGATTAGTACCAAAAATAGTGAAAAAAGTTTAGTAGAAGTTGAAGATTGATGATACCTTAAGAGGCCAGTGAAAGGATTGTGCTAAATTGAGAGCGAGTTGTTGAGAAGGAAGGTGAGGGTCAGCAATGGCAACCACAGCAACAGCTTCACTGCGAAGATGATACAAATTAATGAGATGTTCCCTTCCCATCATTCCAACTCCTATTATTCCATACTTTACTACTCTTCTTCCACTCTCCATCGATTTTTATTTTGATTCTTCAAATTCAACAACACTCACTCTTCAACTTCTTCGTCTTCTATGGTTTCTTCTCAAAAAATAATATCTGAAATTTCATTTGTTTTGTTTGTTCCGTATCCGACAAATACCCACGTCTGCAAACATACACTCACTCCATCCATTGTCTTTTTTTTTTTTTTTTTTCTTTCATATTTCTCCTTATCCATTTTTTTATTTTATTTTAGCAACATTTTCAATAAATTATGGCTTACTTGACGTTATCACTTTTTTTAGGCAACTTCATATTATTAACCTCTCATTCTCATTAGTATTAATTCACATCTCTTAATGAAATACTAGTGATTATTTATTTGAGTGGTTGAAAATAATAGTAGTAGAGTAGTTCTTTTGAAAAAATTACAATTAGTTTTTATTTTGTATTAGTAGAATAGTCAAATTTTTATTTGACAGAAATAGTTCCATTCATGACATTTTTAGCAATCCAATTTTATTTCTCTTTCCTAAAAACTAAACAAATATATTTTCTTATAACACTTAACTGTGAACTTTGTCAAATCCAGGAAGTATTAAAAAACTGTAAAGAGAA
>JBBPBR010000007.1:10958934-10986792 GCA_037974775.1 Cicer pinnatifidum | reverse complement strand
TCTTCCATAAAAAGTGAGATTAAAATTGATAATTCTTAACATATTTGAGGGTGGAAATTTAAATTGAATTTTTAAAAAGAGTACATATATGTTTATAATATTTTGGAATATTTAATCTTTTTATAATTTTAAAAAATAATTTGTTTTTAATCATTTTATTTTTTGCAATTGTTTCTAATTACAGTATACTAAATAATTACTAAAAGATAGAATATAAGTTAATTTAATAATTGAAGTATGAAAATATAATGATAAAAAAGTTGTAATTCTAATTCTAACCCTCAATAAAATATTAATAATATGTATAATATCAATTATTAATATAGACCGGTATTTATAAGTAAATAAATAAACACTGACCGACAAAAAATAATAATTTTGTCTATTTGGAAAAATAGTCACCGATAAAAATGTATTTTCCTACTTTGTGTTTTCTTATAATTGCTATCGGTTGATCAGACAATATAAACTGCGTCAAAAAAACAAAAACAAACAATATAAAACGTATTATTTTGACAAAGCATGTCAGGCAAAACAAATGGAAAAAGAAAAATGGATTAAAAAAATGAAAAACAAAATGACTGAAAGAATCTCAGTGTGCAATGGGATTAAGTTGCCTTTAGTGAAAAAAAAGCTCCCGTGACATCGTTTGAAGGCTTCGATAAATCCAACTTCTTATAACCGGTGAAAGTCACTCGGCTTTTTCCGCGCAAAAGCGTAGAATCTGGTTCCCTATTCTATTACTTCCTCATTTTCTTTAAAATAAAAAGTTACTACTTTCTCATTGTAGACAAAATATATATATATATATATATATATATATATATATATATATATATATATATATATATATATATATATATATATAATTATCGATTATTGTTATCATTGTATACCTTGCATTTAAATAATTAAAAAAATAAATTTTGGCTATTAAAAAAAATTAACTTTTTAATCTTTTAAAAAAATTATTTGACTTTTTACCCCTTTCTTAATGTTTTTTTCCTTTCTTATTTTAAATATTTTGACTTCATCATGGTTATAAGTTGTGTGGATAGTTTGTTTCACTTAAAATATGTATTTTGAAAATTGATCCGTTTCATTTTTATTTTTAAAATGAATTGTCCATATCGATCTTGTTTGACAAGGCTGAAACTTTTGAAAGCTATAATGATTTTGGTTTGACTATATTGATGTTCTAAAAATTATAATGATATTGATTTGTTCAGCTCTTATGAGTCATAATGATCCTGTGTTGTTGTTTAGTTGTATATGAATACATGTCTTCGAATAATACGCTAAAAAATACAAGTTAAATAACAACACATTTAGAATCATAATTATAAATTAATTAACTTATTTGATTATGTTTAAAATATTAATTTTATATTTTGCATCAACAATCTTTTTTTTAATTATAACAAACATGTTAGTAAGATTTTTAATTTTTAGGTTTAATTGTAATTTTAATCCTCATATTTTAGCTTAATCACCACAAGCAGTTCTTCCATTTCATTTCCCTCAAATTTTGGTCCAAAATTTGACGAAGTGTTATTTTTTTTTTAAGCCACGTCACACCATTTATGATCATAGATTTCAAGTACAATTGTTGCACCACGAGATTTTGAGACATGTCGTGACTTAAATAAACGCAAAAAAAAATGAAACTTCATCAAATTTTTGACCAAAATTATGTTGAGAGGACCAAAATTGAGGATAAATCAAATGAAATAATTACTTTCACGATTTATCTAAAAGAGATAATCAAAACTATAATTAAACCTGATTTTTATTACGACATTATTGAATCACGTTGGTTAAAAAACTTCCCCTTAATTTGTGTATCAAGTAATAGACAACTTTTAATCAATATATATTTTTCATTAATAAGTAAAAAATTGTTCAAACGGCTAAAAAAAAAAAAACACATAGACACATATTTAGATAAAAAATACTTATGGACTCTAACAACTGATTCTCCCTCTATATCACTAGTTCTCTCTCTATATCACAGCAAAAAAGGTTTGAGAGCAAGGAATCTAATAATAGTTATCTCCCTCTTGTCGTTGTATAGTTGTAATTTTTGAATAACAGACTAAAAAATATAAATTAAATAACAATCCATTTAAAATTATAATTAAAAATTAATTCATTTATTTAATTTTTTTTAAATATTAATTTGAGATTTTATCCTAATAAAATATTAATTAAATAATACAATATTTTTTTCCTTGTAATTGGGTTTGAATGATTCACTACTAAGTTTTGGAAATTGCAACATGTCTCTACGAATCTACCTATACATATGTACCTATATTATACTTGAAAGGAATATTATTTTTTCCTTTAAATCTTACCATTTATTAAACTTATTTATTTAAAATTTTATAATTTTTCTTTAGTCAAATAATTGAATTTGATCCCAAATTAATTGGATTAAAATTGATCTATCTTAATTTAAATTATCAATCAAATATAATCCTTAAATCAATCTTAATAAATCGAATCCAAGCTAATTATAATTTACTTCCAAATTAAAATTTAAATAATATTATTATTAAAGTTTAATTTTCATCATCACCCGATTCACCTCAATCCACAACACCCAATGCATCTCAACACTTAAGTGAGAACACAATATGCATCTCAAGCAACAATTCTTGCAGAGTTCAATAACTGCCGCAACTCGAGCACTTAAAATGAGTTTTAATTAACGCACTCATTTGTTCTGTCAAATCGTCCAACGTGTGGAACCCTTTCGCATATCAATTTTAAGTAAATTTCGTTATTTTTACATACGTATCACATTAAATTTGACGTGAACAATGTATTGAAATTTTCGTCATCTAACAAATACATAGTTCATGTTTTAGGTTTTTTAATTATTATATATATTTTTTTATATAAAAAAGCTAACAGATCATCTTATATTCAAATTTATATATTAAAATATCTTAATTTTTAAAAATAAGATGCAGCCATCCGATATATATATATATATATATATATATATATATATATATATTTTGATTTTAGGTTCACAAAATATTTTTAATAAGTACAACAATTTATAAATTAAGATATTAAGATATTTTAATGTATAAATTTGAATATAAGATGATCTGTTAGCTTTTTTATATAAAAAAATATATATAATAATTAAAAAACCTAAAACATGAACTATGTATTTGTTAGATGACAAAATTTTTATTATATAGTGTGCAGGTTGAAACAATTAAAGTGTTTTCAATAATTAAAAATATTAATTTTATTATATATTTATAGCTGCCAAATTAAAACCATCCAATCACCTATTTGAGATCAATATTGGAGATAAAATATATTTGTTTTGACGGATTAAAAAAAATATAGCGTTTGATTTTTAATTTTTCTTTTTAAAGAAGTGGATCCGAAACTGTACGAGGAGAAGAACCCACCTTTCCAAGATCGACACCTGTGTCTGCACGTTTCCTCTGAGTTGGAAAAAGCCAAAACACAACATAAATGAATAAAACGCCAAATGGTTTTCTCTTACCCAAAAGGAATATCATAAAAGGAAAACAAAAAATATTAATAAAATAAATTAAATCCACTCGAAAAGTATCACCCTCTCTTTTCGTCTCTCAAGTAACTCGCTGTCATTTCTACTTTTCTCTCTCTAACTACTCCATCTACCTGCCTTTCCCTTTCCTCACCGGAACCCTAATTCGATCCACCGGAAATCATACTCACCGGTAAACCTACACTCTCCGACGACTCTTCATATTTGACATTTTTAGTATTCAATTATTTTTTTTTGAATAAAAATTTATTTGACTGCTTGATTAAGATTTCATATCACTCACAATGAACGAGTTGCTGATGCAGTAGATGATTGGAGAATAGGTGAGATCAAAAGGAGCTGGATTTCCTCGCCGAATGGAGGGAGGTAGCGTCTCTAGACTTTATTATTCTGGTACTGTTCATGTCCAAGTATTTTTTTTTTTTGAGATATAGGGTTCTCATTTTCTTTCATTGTTGTGATTACACTTTGCTTTGTAGTGGCGAGTTTTCTGTTAAACGAGTGAAATGATATGTGTACCTTTTGGTTTTGAAGAAGGTTTTGACCTAGTTTGATTTGGAAATGATTTTTATTCTTATTTTTAAATTTGGCTAATTGGTGCTGGGATGAGTTTTCTGTGACTGTTTTTAATTTGATTAGGTGGCCACTGACCAGTCTCTGAGTAAAAATTATCTTGTAAGGTTTTTAAAGATGTGTAATTAGAAGACGGTTGTTTAGTCCTTTAATCTAATGTCTTGTACACGCAGCCAAGTACTCTTCATACTAAACTGTTGCTGGTCCTGCCTTGCTTGTTGTGACTAACATACTCGTCATCCTTGCTTGTGGGTGCTCTGCTTTCCTCTCTTTTTGATTTTTGCTTTATTTCGATTATTAGACTGAAATAGAATAATGGTAGCTCGTATGCAACTTAGCTAGTTTAACAGAGCAGTTATTGGTGGTGTGTTTATGATAGGAATCTCTTCCCTATGGTTCCTGGACATACTACAATTAATAAACCTCTCGTGTTCTATACTTGGAGGCCCAAAGCCCAAGTGCCGAAAGACTAGCACAACCTTAGGCGTGCGTCAGTACTGAGAGATGAGAGAGTTAGTTATAGAAAGACAAAGACAGAATCGGATATGTAAAGGGAAAATAAGTGGGGAATCATGCTTTTCGGATTATTGTTAATTGGGAGTCTAGGTGTGTCTCTGCCCTCTGGCATGGTGGTTTTGCCCTTATTTTCTTGTAATTCCTGCATTTACTATACAGAGTAATGCAATTCCATTTCTGATAGTGTGTTTAAAGGTACAATAATTTATAGTGCTAGTGCGTTTAAAATTTTAATATAATTATAATATAGGAGTAATAAATTTATAGCTCATTGCATTCAGTCTACTTCCCAAATGATGGGATAAAGAAGTTAATTTCATTTATTCTGTTCCTTCCTTTCTCAAGATTTACAGGGTACGGCTTTGAGACTTGAAAGTAGTATTATAGTATCTTAAATAACTCCAACAAATAATGTTTGGGTTTTTCTTGAACTTTGGGCATTGCACATTTGTTTACGGCACGGTATTTAGAGATTGTTTTGTTAGGAATATTATTTTCATATTTTACTCATCAAGTTATTTTTTTAAATGGCCAAATTAGTTGTTAGTAATTGTTCGAAAGTTAGTGGTTGGGGGTCGAACCCAGCTCCTTACACCTCTCAATCCTTAGGTCCCTCACCTAATACCACCAAGCCACCTTATAACTCCCACACATAAAAGTCATTTCATCTAGCTGCTATCTTCGTGATATCAGCCACTCTTTGATCTGCTACAACCTTAGTGCTTTTGGAGGTGGCTATGCGCCCTGCGATCTGCCTGTCAGTGTGTATGTGGATGCACAGATGATGGATATGCATCTATTTTTGGTGGATCTTACATGCAGCACGCAACTCTTTATGCTTCTGACTTTGTCTGCACGCGTTTGTCTGTTTATGAATATATTTATATATATCAAGTTTGAGCACATTTTTCTAGCTGCTTCTTGTAGTCTGATTCACTTTTATGTTTAAGGGATTCACCCATGGATTATGATGACAATGATTTTCAAAGCCAGAATCTCCATTTAGCTGGTGAAGGGAGCACCAAATTTCCTCCAGTAGTAAGGCCTTATGCTCTCCCCAAGTTTGATTTTGATGAAAGCCTTCATGGTCATTTAAGGTTTGACAGTTTGGTTGAGACTGAAGTTTTCCTTGGCATTGAAAGTAACGAAGATAATCAGTGGATTGACGCATACTCCCGTGGAAGTAGTGACATAGAGTTCAATTCAACTGCAGCTGAAACTTGCTCTATATCAAGGCATAATAATGTTTGGTCTGAGGCGGCTTCCTCGGAATCTGTTGAAATGTTATTAAAATCTGTTGGACAGGAGGAGTTTATCCCTAGAGAATCTGTTATACAAGAATCAGATGCCTGTGATGAACTTGCATGCTTAGCCAAACAAATGGATCGCAATCCAAAACGTGAAGAAAAAATTGAGTTTAAAGCCAATGTTACTGATATACAGCCGCCACCTAGCTGTTTTCATGAAAACTTGTCCGGATCAAAAGAGAATGTAGAAATGGAGCAATCTCCGACTGGAGTTTCCAAAGACCGAGAAGGTGAATTATCCACAGATAGAAATTTTAATAGTCTGAAACCACCTGATATGCATTGTCACATTGACTTGCCTGAGTCTGGAGAGATTCTCTTTGTTGATGGTAAATATGATGATACAAACCAAAGAAAAGTTGAGACTCCAGCTGATGCTTCTCTTCATGTAAACACTAATGATAACTCATCTGCTTTTGTGGCGATGACTAACATGAATGAAGCTCCTACAGAGAATATCCCTTCTACTTGTGAAGCCTTAAAAATTCAAATTGTGCAAAATCAAATAGTTGGTATGGGCGACGACGACCAAAGTTCTTTACAAACACAAACTAGTAAGCGGGATTTGGAGTCTTCTGCGAACAACAAAGGTTCTAATGTTGGCACTAAAACTTTAGATGTGAAAACAGTTGAGGGGGGTGAAGCAAATCATTCTGATAAACCACTTTGCGTAATCCATCTGGAAGTAGCTTTGGAAGGTGAGAGTGTAGTTGAAGGCCTTGCGACTGGGATAAGCAGTTTAGAGAAATCCTTGAACACTGTATCTAATGGTATTTCCAATCTGCAGAAAACAGAAAGAGGCTGTAAAGATACATGTTTTAGAGATTTATCCCAGAGAAATGCAAGTAAAGATGCATTAATGATTAAAGATCCTCTGACGGATGATCCATCTGCAGTAAATTCAAGTAACGTTCCAAAGATTGCAATTAAAGACGATTCTAGTTCTGTGGGGGAAGATGCATGTTTTAGAGATTTATCCCAAGGAAATGCAAATAAAGATGCTTTATTGATGAACGGTCCTCTGGTGGATGATCAATCTGCACTAAATACAGGTGATGTACCAAAGATTGGTATAAAAGATGATTCTAGTTCTGAGGGGCATAAAGTTGTGGTCAGTAACTCTGATTGTGGAACTTGTCCTAATTATCAGTTGAACACGGTTACGATTGAGGAGACATTTGGTGAGAGCTGCGTTTCTAAGGAAAAGGAGTTGCTAAACATTGGTAATCAGATGGATACAGAGGTTTTGTTTAGTAAGTCAGAGGCATCTATGTTTGCTGTGGTGGACAAAAACAATTATGCGGTCAGTGAAGGAAATAGTGATAACAGAGCAAGAAGTTTTTTCAGTTTCAATACAGTGGTTTCTACAAAGTCTTGCATTATGGGCGAGACAACTCAAGTATGTGAAAATAACAAATCTGACAGGCAGGGTGACCATAACAAATTTTGTCAAGACATTTCTGTCATTGACCAAGGGGGTGAAAAAGCTCCTTTTGATTCGAGCACAATTCATTGTGATGTTGATCAATACCATCTTGTTGACAGGGGAGTTTGTTCATCATCTCTCGGTGCAGGTAGCATGGAAACTAAGTTGACGACCTCCACAGTATCAGCTGATGTCACGCCGGTCAGTAGTTCAGGTATATTCTAAATTAGAAACTCATGTTGGTTTAATAGAAGATCTAATTTGTTTTAGGGTTTATCTTCAATATTTCTTTGCATCTTATTTTTCAGGTTCAAAATATATATAAGAAAATATTAGTTCAACATCCCGTAAGATAGATGTTATATTATACCTCCTCCTTGCAGAATTGTGTCTATTAGTGGAGTTGCGTAGTTCATATATGTGTCGGTATAGGAGTTTATTTATGTCATTGTAATATGTTCTTAATAACTGTAGTAGCAGAATATGCTGAGTTGGCATGTTCTGATATTACATTGAGCTTCTTAAGGCTTGACCTCTAAGTAAGTAATCTGTGCATTTTACTGAACGCTTAAGTGAACAATTTCATCAATTTTACTCAACAAGACGCTTAGATTACTCTCTCTGGTTTATCATTATCCTATTGTTTCCTTCACTTGCTCTCAGTCTAACTGTCCACACATGAAGTTACAGATCACCGTGAGTTTAAAAAGATTAGGCATGTTGGGTCTGCTTCTGTTGATGAAAAGGAAGACTTTGAAGCCAAAATAGCTGAAGAAGCAGGCATTTCTCTTCCTCTTGGGTCTTCCGAACAAGAAGTTGATCCATGTCCAATTGATGGAATTGAAAATAAAAAAAATTCCGACAATACTAGACACATATTATGTGAGACAGACACCATTCGTCTGCATAATCTGGAGACTACTGCTACTGAAAAGATTGGTGAACCTCAAGAAACACAAACTGGTAAGGTTGATCATGAGTGCACAAAAGCGGCTGGTGTGGTTGCTGTTCTATGTGAATCAATAGAGAAACAGGGTGATAAAGTTACTGTTTCTTTTATTAAGGATGATAAGGAGGCAATACAAGAGCATCAAGACAAGCCATACTCAAATTTATCCGGTAATCTTTAATATATTCTTGTGATTCCTTTCCAGTTCTGTAGTTTTTGTATGAGGTTTCTGTAGAAGTTATCAGTTTTTATTTATTCTGTTTATTGATCGTGCTTTGCCCACTTCTAGGAACACATTAGCATTATCATGATACCCATATTAAGCATGCCACCTTATTTACGGTCTCTGCATAGTGTTAATGATTGTGGCATCCTAATCTTGATCAATTATCTACTTTTTGAATTTGCATTTGATTTTTCCTGTTTATTCTTGTTTTTGCTGGCTGTGTCCAGATAGCATTGAACTTTTGGGTGGAACTTTGGAAAATGTTCCTGTCCTGTTTTAGAATGACCCCATCTTATGTTGGTACAATTGTTCAAAATAGTTTGTTTGAACTATGTGCTGAATTGTTTATAATTGTTTTATTTTTTGAAAATGTGAATTGTTTATAATTGTTTTATTTTTTGCAAATGTGAATTGTTTATAATTGTAATTACATCTCCTGTTCTTTTGACTTTCATTCAACTTTTCCATACCTATTAGAAGATCAGTTTTTTAGGTGACTTTTTGTTTGTAAATGAAGGTTCCATATCATCTTATTTTCTAGATTCTCAAAATGCACTGCATGAGACTGTAGGTTGTCCTGCCAATCCTTCCTATGATAACTGTGAACCATCTGTTACATTAGGAAGCCCTCTTGAAACAGATAAGGGTGGTAATAAAGTTAAGCCTGCCGCTGATCTGAATCCTCCAGTTTTTGAGTTCATGAATAAAGATGCAACAAACACATCATCTTCTGATCATAATCACAAGGGGAGTGATGTATCTAAAGATGGGAGAAGCTTAGCTCCTGAGGTAGATCTAGTGGCAAATTCGTCCAAAAAACACATTACAGATTTGACCCCAATAGGAGCAAATGCTGATGAGAGGGGTCCCTTTCCTGCTGTTTCAACCAACAAAGAATCAACGGTAATTCGTGTCGTTGTTCATAATAAAATTATAAAGGCACTCTTATTTGAATGTTATTCTTTATTATTTATATTTCCTTATTTAGTTTCCCTCTTAACATTCAAGGAGGCTTCTTGAATGATTCAGTGACCGTAAATATAATCTGTATTTTTCATGGTGAAGTGATCTAATTGACTTTTTTTCTTTTTTTTTCCTCCTCTTATTATTGAAGGTTTCAGCAGAATCTCCACTGGCTTCTGAATTAGGTACTCCCAAACCAAATGTAGCTGGACATGTATCTCATGGAAGTCCACAAATACCTGATGGTGATTTAACACAAAGTGTCTCTAAAGGTACACCTGAACGCAAAACTAGGCGAGCACCTAATAAGACCGCCGGGAAAGAATCTTCTAGAAAAGGAAGTAAAGGAAAAACTCCAGCAAGACGATCTGAAAAAGGGGATAAATCAAGTAGTGTGTCTCAGAGCCCATCACCCGGTTTCCAGCTGATGCAATCCAACAAGGCACAACATTATGGACAAATTGATTCCATCAGTAGAAAGCCATTTTCTCTTTTAAATGCTTCAACATCCAGCGTTCCAGATTTGAACACTTCTGCTTCTCCGTCTGTTATGTTTCAACAGCCTTTTATGGATGTTCAGCAAGTACAACTGCGTGCACAGATATTTGTCTATGGGGCTTTGATGTGAGTTCCAATGTTGGCTATGTTATTTTATTTAAGTGTTCTGGATGCTACTTAGTCTTAGACATATTCTATGCTGTTCCCAACTTCTAATTTTTGTTTATCTGATGCCAAAGTATTGGTATCTTTATGTGACAGAGTTTTGTTTAGGCAGCATGAATTGTCTTGTACTCTACAGTATCGTAATCATTTCTGCTGATCATTTTTCTTATTGATGTTGCTGCAGTCAAGGCATAATACCAGAGGAGGCCTATATGATATCAGCTTTTGGTGGTCCAGGTTTTTGTCCCCCTCAAAATCATGATCTCTTAGCCTTCTTTTTTCTCTTGTTTGCAACAAAGTATTGAGTTCCTAGAAATTGTGTTTTTAGATTCTGGACGGAACACTTGGGAGAAAACCTGGTCTTCCTGCATGGAAAGGCAGCATGTTAAACAATCCCATTCCATTAACCCAGAAACACCACTGCAATCACGATCTGGTACATTTTATGATACATTCATGTATATATGTTACATGTTATGATTTTTCTCTGATTTCGTTGTGTAACTATTGTGAAATGAGATCCTGCAGGTACCAGAACCCCTGATTTGGCAGTTAAGCCAAGTGAACTGCAAGGAAAAGGTATCTCTTCCCCTCTTGGCCCAGCCAGTTGCAAGGGTACTCCAACCATTGTTAACTCTTTTATTCCTCTGTCATCTCCCCTTTGGAGTCTACCAACTCCCTCTTGTGGTTCCCTGCAATCTAGTGCCCTTGCTAGAGGTTCTGCTCTGGATTATTCACAGGCTCTTACTTCATTGCATCCTTATCAAACTTCACCATTGAGAAACTTTCTTGGGCATAATACATCTCAGATATCCCAAGCCCCTCTTCGTGGACCATGGGTTGCTTCTTCTACACCTGCACTCGGTAACAGTTCCTATCTTTCTTCCTCGCCTGTAGCCGAGACAATTAAGTCCAGTTCAATCAAAGGAACTTCTGTACCTTCTTCCTCTAGCATAAAGAATGTGCCACCTGGCCCACCAGCTTCTAATGTAGGTCTGCAAAGTGTGTTTCTGCCAACTACTCCTCTGTTTGATACAAACAATTCCACAGTATCACGGGCTCAGCATTCTTCAGAACCAAAGTCGAAAAAAAGGAAAAAGGTTACAGAGTCTGAGGATCTTGGCCAGAAGGCTATGCATTTGCAGTCCCACCTAATGTCAACTCCTGTTGTCAGCAGCCGTATATCTACTACAGTCACCACTGCAACCCCTGTTGGGAATGTGCCAGTAACTCCTGTTGATAAATCCGTCGAGTCTGTATCTCCTCTATCTTTTGCTGATCGCCTCAAAAGTGGCTGGAATGTTGAGAAGAGGAATATGTTAGATGAGTCTCTTACAAATATTGAGGAGGCAAGGATAAATGCTGAGGAAGCTTCTGCTCTCTCTGCTGCTGCTGTGAATCATAGCATGGAGATATGGAAACAGTTGGATAAGCAAAAAAATTCTGGTTTGGTGTCAGATATTGAGGCCAAATTAGCTTCTGCAGCAGTTGCAGTTGCTGCAGCTGCTGCTGTTGCAAGGGCAGCGGCTGCAGCTGCCAATGTTGCGTCAAATGCTGCACTGCAAGCGAAACTGATGGCTGATGAAGCATTGATATTTTCTGGCCATGAGAGTTCTTGCCAAATTTATCTTTCTGAGGGTATGAGTAACTTGGGGAAAGCAACCCCTGCTTCCATCTTGAAGGGTGCCAGTGGAACCAATGGTTCTAGTTCTATTATCGGCGCTGCAAAGGAGGCTTCAAGAAGAAGAGTAGAAGCTGCTTCATATGCCAGAAAACGTGCTGAAAATATGGATGCTATTGTGAAGGCTGCCGAGCTGGCAGCAGAGGCTGTTTCACAAGCTGGAAAGATTGTTACTATGGGTGATCCTTTGCCGTTAAGCAACTTGGTTGAAGCTGGTCCAGAGGGTTGTTGGAAAACATTCCAAGAGTCTTCTCAGCAAGTTGGGTTATTGAAAGGCGTGAGTAGAGGACCAATGAATGCTGACAATGTTGGAGACAGACCAGAAACCTCTCAAATATCTGACAGAGATATATCATCCGAGGGAATGGGGAAGCAGATTGCTGCAAACAAGGAGTCACCGTTTCATAAGGTGCATAATGAGATTTCACTGGACCATATGAGATCCATTGATGACATTTCCTCTATTATCAGCATCAATGAAAATAGTTCAAATGGATCAAGGGGCCACAAGGTTTTTAATTTAGTCAATCTCATTGACGCACTTCCTGCATCTGGGACCAAAATACAGGCTTCTTTAACTGTTGGTAATGGATCTGAAAATCTGGAGGAGAATAACATCAAAGAAGGTTCACATGTGGAGGTTGTTTTAATGATTGCTTTCTTTTGGTGATTTAGTTAATGTTGTTAGATTCATGACCAGAGATTAGGTCCTAGTTTTCATTAAGCATTCTCGGCTAACGGAACCAATCATATGGATCAGGTTTTTAAAGATGGAAAAGGATTTAAAGCAGCATGGTTCACAGCCAATGTATTAAGTTTGAAGGATGGTAAAGCATATGTATGCTACAACATGCTTGTAGCTGATGAAGGTTGGTCATGCTTTTGCATACTTGTTCATCGATGAGAATGAAATACAGTATTAACTAACTGACCAATGAGACAACTACGTGGCTTTGTTTACTGATTTTTTTTTTTTTTTTTTACTATTTGTGAAAGTCAATGAGGACGCATTGTGTGTAACTCAGGACTTCTCTAGAATAAAACATCTGAATATAAAAGCTAATAGATAAGATCATATAACTCTTTTTGATATTTTTCTGAAGGTGGTTTTGTCATAGATTTAATCAATAAATTCTCAATTGAGGATTTGAATTTAAATCAAGCATTTTGGATATGAAATATATTAGAATTGTTTGTATGATGTTCATCATGCCTCCTATGCATTTACATATTGGATGTGAACAAGACACAGGTCACTTCAAATGAAAATCTTATATAATCGTGTAATGCAATGGACACTCATTGTTGTGAATAAGGAAAAAATTCATTGTTTTCGACTTGCAGGTCCTTTAAAGGAATGGGTTTCACTTGAAGGTGAGGGGGACAAACCTCCTAGAATACGTGCTGCTCGTTCTCTTACAAGTTTTCATAATGAAGGGACAAGGAAGAGACCAAGAGCAGCGATGGTAGATTATTGGTCCATTGGGGATAGAGTTGATGCATGGATCCAAGAAAGGTACATTTTTAATTTTATACTCTATACTCTACAAGAAATGTAGATTATTTTCAATGGACGCTTATATATGGTATTTGGTTATATACTATTTAGTTTGTTTCAAAAGGTAATTTACAACAACATTTTCTACTGCATTCATTTCGTTTATATGAAAGAAAAATAAATATATTGGAATTAAATACTGAGGGTCAAAGAAATAAAAACCTTAAATGAATGCATCAATGTCTTGCATTCACTTCCGAGTTGTGAAGCTTGGCCAAATAATGTCTTGCCGTTTGGTTTCGAAGCATCAATGTTTTTTTTACTGCAATTTCATTATGCTGCCGCACCTTTATTGTGTATTTCCTTTTATTCAAGTGATATATTCTATACATTACATGTATATTTTGATGTAGCAGTACCTCAAATTTGGTTATTTTTGTTATTAGCTGGCAGGAAGGAGTTATTACAGATAAGAAGAAGAAAGATAAAACATTTACTGTTCACTTCCCAGGTATCTAAGTTATCTGACTAACATTAATTTAAAATTGTGCTTACAATGTAGATAAATGGCTTGTTAGAAATACATAATCTATTTGGTTTTCTGCAGTAAGTGGAGAAACATCAGTTGTTGGAACCTGGCATCTCCGACCATCCCTTGTTTGGAATGATGGTAAATGGATCGAGACTTCTAAGGTGGAAGTAAATGACAGTCCCACCAATGAGGTACTTTGTTTGCAACTTCTGATGTTGGTATTTGATGCCTTCTGTACTGAACTGTGGCACTTTGAATGTAGGGTGATACACCACATGAAAAACGACCAAAAATAGGTAGTCATGCACAAGAGTTAGTAAAAGGAAAAGGCAAGATTTCAAAAAGTACTGATGCTGTGGAATCAACAAATCCAATTGAATCGAGGTTACTTAAATTGTCTGAAGATGATAAAGTGTTCAATATTGGTAAGAACAACAAGACTGAAATGAAACCAGATGCACACAGATTGGCTAGGTCTGGTCTTCAAAAAGAAGGACCAAGAGTGATTTTCGGAGTTCCTAAACCAGGGAAGAAAAGGAAATTTATGGAAGTAAGCAAGCATTATGTTGCAGATGGGAAAAGTAGGAATGATGATGGAAATGATTCAGTTAAGCTTGCAAATTCCACGATACCTCAAGCTTCAGGATCACGCGGATGGAAAAATAGTTCAATAAAAGATACGAAGGAAAAACCAGGAGCCGATTTCAAGCCCACTTCTAAGTCTGGAAGGCTACAGAGTGTTTTGGGTAGAGTGATCCCATCAAAACAAAAACCTTTGTCAAACTCTCATACCAATGATTTAACAAGCCGTACAGAAAGGATAAAGGATTCTTCTAGTCATTTCAACAATGCATCTCAGAGTGAGAATCAGGTGGAAAGGGCATCATCCCATTCTGAAACCACTGGAGCAAGACCAACCTTGTATTCCTCACTGGCATCTTCGACCGACTCTCATCCCACTAAAAAGCCACCCACATCAAGAGTAAGTAAAGGAAAACTTGCACCTGCTGGTGGGAGGTCTGGTAAGGTTGAGGTGGAAAAGAAGGCTGTGAATGGAAATTCAGCAAAATCAACATCTGAAGAAGTCCCTGAGCCTCGTAGATCCAATCGCAAAATCCAGCCAACATCAAGAGTAAGAATATGTTTGGCGTTAACTGAAGTTGATTGTTCTAGGTTGCATCTAATTTTTTTCTCTTCATTTTACAAAATTTTAAAAATCTGAAATAGAATTTACATTATATAATTTAGCCCATTTGTTATGAGCCTGATGTTGTTTGACTCTGGGTTGGCAGCTATTGGAAGGATTACAGAGCTCTTTAATTATCTCAAAGATTCCTTCAGGTTCACATGACAAAGGTCACAAAAACCAGAATCGTAATACTTCTAGGGGTGAGAATCTGTATCTATAATTCTACTTTAAGCAATTCTACTGCTTTTGTTTTAACATTTCAACTTGATGGCTGACTTTGATAGGTAATAACCATGATTGAATGAAGGATTTGCAATGGGCACGGTTCAGTTGAAAGACCAACTGCGATTGGATGACCCACATACTCTGCATAAATTTGTAAATTATATAATGTAATAGGAAACATAGCAATGGAAATTCTTGCTTCTTTGGGTTTAGGCAGACTAGTCTAGTAGCTGTTTATATTTTGATTCAATCTTATGTCACTGTAGCCTGTATGTGGAATTTATCAATTGGTAACATAATACTTCTCCTTGGATATTATTAACTTGTACAATTGCTTTTGCTCCCAATTTTTCTCCTTTGCCTCTTGTCTTTGCATAATGTCTTGGTTGGCAAAATTTGGGATTTTATATAGAAACATTTTATCTATAGAAAAAACAATAACATGAAATAAAATTGGTCAAACTTGAAAGAGAAAGAAGCAACTGAGGTTAGAAGTAAGTAGCCTTTCATTCTCCTTTGTAATTTCTGGTCAGCTACAAGAGAAAAATGTCATCAAGTCCTTTGCTTCTCTTTCAAAATTGTGACAGAAAATGGCAGGACTCGTAAAATTTAAAAGCGAAAAGCTTTATTAAGAAATGGTTTTGGTTGCTATAGTAAAATGAACAAATTATATTTTAATAACGAGAGCATTTTAATCTTGGAAGAGAATATTGAAATATATTTCAAAGTATAGACGATGTTTATGTATGTGTATAATACTAAATATTTTCATCAATGGTAAATTACATGAGGGTTAAATGATTGAGAACATAAACAGGTAAGAAAACAAAAGGAAAAATATATACTTGCAAAAAATATTTCAATGTAACAAGTAACTAGAAAAATTTATAACAATCGGTTGAACTTTTTATTAGAATTCATGAAGATGCGGATTTGTTTTATCAACGATTCTGTTGAGCTATTTAACCTGCTTTATTTAGATAATTTCCAAATTTTAGCCATATACCTGATATTTAAGTCAGCAAGAAAATTCATTCATAAACGGGCGTGGGAGAAAACTCAACAATTTTATAAAAAAACATTTTAACTATAGCCGAGCTCACAATGAAAAAAAATATATATAGCTATTAACATTTTACCTAAGGCATTGATGTCATCTAAGTACTTTTCCCCTATACAAAGATCAAAATCAAGCCATCCACAACGTGAAAGAACAGAACTTTCATATTACCACCAACTTAAAGGGACCAGAGTTGTTCTTTCAATTCACACCTTCATCATCATGTCATGTTCTCTCACTTGCCTTTGGTAGCTCAAAACTTTCTTCATTTCCTTCATTCATTTCGGAGTCAGCTCCCATTGTCAGATTTCTAAATGCGAGTTTAGGTGGCCGGATTCCATCTTCACTCAGTTCATCTATAAATGGTTTCTCACAGACACAAGAGCTTGGATATTCATGAAACTCTCCACGTCCAGGTTTCATCTCATCTGGCTCTCCCATGAATCCTCTTTGGCATTCCTTCACCTTTCTCGAAAATGAATCCCAGTCCATCTCAGGCCTTGCCATCAACAGCGCGCTGAGCTTCTTTGCATTTGGTCTAATGGTTCTCTTGTGACCCATATATCGCCTGTTACATACAAAACGAAAAAGAAAAAACTTTTTATTATACTTATTAAGTTACTACCATCCTCTCCACATATATCAGGAAAAGCAAATATCATCAACTCAAACACGTCTTCCGACAACTAAAAAATCTCTGGATTTGGACTATATGTAGTCACAAATCACACACGTTCATGCAGTCAACACATCGGTGGCTGTTGGATCAAGATCAAACTGACCATATTTCAAGTTCAGTATTTTAGAGTTAAAAAATTAATCAAAATTTGACTGTTTTTCTACACCGTCTGATCTCGATCACCGATGTCCTAACTGCGTGAATTTGTGACTGCAGCAAATCCAAATCCTACAATTCTAGATATTCTATTATAAAATATGTTTTTTCCTTATTGAACAGTATTCATATTACTTTGTAAAACAAGGAAAACTAAAATCATGATATCAGAGTAAACTTATTATACATTCTTACCTTCGACCAGCAAGGATCCTGGCCATGTTTCCATTGTTGTTTGCGACAAATACATTACTTTCATCACAAACAATGTAATCAATAGCAGCAAGTCGGGAAGAGAATGAAAGAAAAGGTTTCAGCTCTTCCTCAACAAGCATCTCCTTCGTATAGATGTTGGGGAAAAGATCTTTGAGAGGCTTCATGGTTTCATCCCCACCATATATTTCACCAGATGCAACATACAGGTATGTCTCATTCGTAAAACCAAGCGCTCGCAGCATCAAACCCACTTCGTGAGGACTAAGAGGACATTTCCCACGCTTTCGTTCTCCATCAGGGCTCAAATCCTGCATTATCACGTGAGGTAATGGCTCATTCACTTGATATCAACAAAGAAACAACTGGTTTTGGAGCTTGTTTGTTTCAATTTATTCAGTGTGTTTGTTTAAGCTTTTGAAAAAAAAAGAACCTGGAAAAAAATTAGATTCCTGATTATTTTGAGAAGTTACTTTTTGAATAGCTTCTGAAATAAATAACCTGGAATTATAACTTTTAAAATAGAAACTGCTTTTTAAAATGAAATATAATGAGACCCTTAACTACCCCTTGGGCTAAAAAATGACATTATCATCTTGTTGATAAAAACAGTACAATTTTATCATCAGTAGAAATCATCATAGGTTGTAATCTTACAGGCAGTGTTGTCCATCTTTTTCTGATTTCACCAAGCTCTTGTCTTTCTTTTTCACCCCCACCAAAATAACAACCTGAAAATGCCAGCATATCTGGCTCAAACCTGTGCCATAAATCATTATGGATTATGAGAATCCAAACATTGGCCACAATTGAAACCTTCCATATGCCATTTTTAAGTTGTTTTAAAATTGTCATTGTTCAAATAGTTGCAATAAATTTCAAACGAAAATGGAGTTGTGAAAAAAGGGAAGGCAAATCAATCAGCTGAGCACAAGTCAAAAGATATAAAAAGATAAGATCATATAGGACAGCATGTATTTCAAGAGGAAAGAGTAGAGATCAGCTAAAACCACTTTGCCATCAATGGATGTTGAATTTAAATTTTATACTTCAAGTTCATTGAACAAACCTCAAATGGACTGCTATATAACGGTTTGCCATCTTTTGCATTCTCATTACAATTCTTTGACCGAGTTGTCGTATAGGTTTTGTAAATCTCAAAGCATGATAATTAACACGGCAACGCAGTTTCTGTAGCTCGTCATCAAGGTCATTTGCAAGTCTATAGTCAAACTTTGTTAGTTGTAGAACCTGCAAAATATCCCAAAATCTGTTACCATCTTTCAGTGAAATAATTACAAAATTTCAAATATTAGACCATAACATATGGCCTTACCCTTCGTCTCAAGAGTATTGGCAAAACTTGATCAAGATAATATTCAGGATCCGATTTCCTCGGGACACGCATTGTATATGGGGGTTTCTCCATTGACCGCATGACCTTATCAGGAACTCTTTTAACAATAGTAACATCTTTTGCAAGATAAGTAATGAACCAATTAACATCGAAAATATTGGCGAAGTCACTGTATTAAAAAAGTGATTTTTATCAAATGGACAATGGTTAACTAGATTCAAATCAAAATTCTAATATGAGTGATGACTGTATGAAATGATATGTGGATTACCTGTCATCCTTCCAAAAAGAATTATGATCTAACTCAGGTACAACAAGTGTAGCATTAAGAATTCGTGCAACAACAACAGCATCAGTTATCTGAAGGCAAGAACACGATTGTCATTTCCATAGAAATAATATACCTTTTATTGAAAATAAAGAAGATTGTTGAGTTTGTGATGTGTGTCTACATCAGATCACACTAGGCTGCATTTGTTTTATAATAGTAAATATTGCAATAAATGCTAATTGTTTGATCAATCAAATCCTACTCATTGATATCAAACAATTAAGGAATAATAACATGCAACTAATTCTAATAACTACCATCACGACTCTGAAAAGAACCTAATAAATCAGGCCTCATATTCTTGAAAAACAACTGAAAAGGAACCAATGAGCTAACAGATAAAATCACTCCTGTCCTTTTCATGATTTCAATGATAGGATTGCTAGTCAAGCAAGGCTTCCTATTAGGAAGGTGTATGAGAGAAGGAACCAAAATTAATTTCTAGGTTGTTAGTTCTGTTAATTGCTGAGTTGTGACAACTGTAAATCCTAACCGATTAGTTAGGATGGTTAGTATAAATAACAGAAGCTTAGTCTTCAATAAGGAGGCAGTTAGAGAGTTAATTGGTTGGGACTGAATTGCAGGGAAATTTAGTTAGCAAATCTGTAGCTGCTACTCTATTCATTTTTGTCAATTTCATCAATACATTCTTGAGAGATACCCTTCTTGATTTTCTTTCTTTCATCTTTTCTGTTCATTTTTCTTCAATTTTAAATTCCAGTTCTAACATTCAAACACTAGGAGAGCAACTAACTAAGACCAGCACATGCATTAATCTGTTGCATGCATACATGTGTAATTGATTATCACACCAGGGAGTGAGGATCAATAGCACATCCATAAAACATATTACATATGTCCTACTTACCCCAGTTCTTTGTTGGTTCAGTCCTCCGCTCGCTGCAATAAGCAAGTAGCCATTTGACATGCGCTCAAGTACAGCAGCTAAATTATCCGATCACCATAATGAGATAGAAAGTGACATGTAAAAAAATTAAATAATCCAGCCTAATCTTAAGGAATTGTCTAGAGGTAAAACAAAATATAAAACAGAACACGTAAATATTATCACAGTCATGTAGTGGAAGGGGCGATGAAAGCCTCTTACAACTGGATCGCCCTAGTCCAGCTATTAAGCACATAATTAGAAAGGAGCAATTCATGAATCCAGTGTTTAAGGAATAAGGACAACTCCTTGCACTGGAACTTTTACATGTGTGTTTTAAGGAGCAAAAAGAAGACAATTCAGCATACTGAGATTTAGAAAAAGGGAAGAATAATCCAAACACCATGACTAAAGTGTTCTTTTAAAACTGTCAATGTACACTCACATCTATTGTTAGCCAACAAACCTATCATCATATGGTAATAGAACAGAGTCACTGAACTCATATAAGGGTTCTACGGTAGACAACATTATTATATCATGGGCTTATTCAGTTGAAGAAAACATTTTCTATTTTTGCTAACAATTACAAAAATGTCACATTGTTTTCATTTGTTTCACCTTATGAATGATTAATAATGGAAATGATGAAGACACACAAAAAGTATCACAACACGGTAAGATTTAATACCATACAACACCAAAGTATTGTAGACATTATTTAAATCATATGCAAGATAAAATTCGCTAGTAAGATCACATAAAGAGGAGCTGATGTGTGGAAAAAAAGGTCTTCACGGCTAAAAAGTCTCATGGCAGCGGAGAATTTTTTCATAAAATAGGAAAAAGAAAGTAACAGCACATAGCAATTTGAAGACTTACAAAGCTCTTGAATTAATATTCTCTAACACTTACCATTAGGTATATATAAAGCTTAATACATCAGCAGCTAACTAATCATTAAAAAGATGTACATGCTATATAATACTACTACAAAGTGACTATGGCTCAAATTTTGGCGCAATGAAAATCAGAATCGTGAAAGATCGTATATATACATACATGTCAATGGTACAAGTTTCAGTTAGCAAACACTAAACACAAGGAGTTAGTGAATGAACTTACGAGAAAAATGGCGTCCCCTTTCTTTGCATCCATAGTAGTATTTAGAATATTGTGATTCCCAAATATCAATTAGTGCACGATCATTTCCATCCTACAAACATTCACATCAATTACACTACATGTTTAGTAGCCTATCAAAAAACAATATAACAGCCACACTTCAGATTCAGAGTGTGTTCAATGTCTAACACGGGTCACCATGTTTCTATTTTCTCAAATTATTAGCTGTATCTATATATAAGTATTGTGTCTGTGTTGAAAAAACAAGCTTTATTCATCATATTTGAGACCACATTGGCAACACAAAAAAACACAGTAAATGTAATGTAATACGTGAAAAGAACACTAACCAGTGAAGAATAGAAACTGCGGTGACCGAATCGTTGGGAGTACCATTCAAGATGAGAAACAACATGACCCGTTAAGAGCGAAATAAGACCCAACACGAATAGCAACAACCCGCAAACCACCGACCAAGAGATGGATCTCGAACAGAAAACATGTTTGGCGTTAGGGTGAGTGTGGTGTAACACAGCCAAGTTCTTCGACAACAACCACGACTTCCCCACACCCATTTGGGTTTGGGTCACAAAATCAAACACAAAATCCTCATCAATTCAAATTATGTAACCCCATTGGAGGATGGGGTAGTGTAGTGTAGTAAAGGTGTAGTCTTTACAAAATTAGGGGGGAAAAGTAGTATGTGAGCAAGAGGAACCTTGATTTAGGGTTTTCAGAAATGTGTAAATATGAATTAATATAAACTTGTAGAAAGATCCGTAAATGTGAATGAGTATGGAGGAAGAAGAAGGGGATTCTAATTTTATGTTTGGACACAAGTTTTAATTTTGCTCCAAATGTGTGTGTGTTTATTTTTTATTTCTTCTATTTATATTTAGATTAGTGGAGAAAATAAAGAGTAGAAGAAACAACACAATGTGGTTAATTTCCTGACGTATAGCAGAGAAAACCAAATTAGGCGAAATAATGAAGCATCGAATAAATTTTCTATGCTTTTTTGGGTGGGATTGTTACATTATTTTTATTTTTAAAAATAAGTAAATTTTGTTCTAACTAACTCTCAAAAATAATAGTTGAGCTAGGAT
This sequence comes from Cicer pinnatifidum, assembly GCA_037974775.1. Classification (NCBI taxonomy): domain Eukaryota; kingdom Viridiplantae; phylum Streptophyta; class Magnoliopsida; order Fabales; family Fabaceae; genus Cicer; species Cicer pinnatifidum. The sequence continues at coordinate 10,964,569 of JBBPBR010000007.1, read as the reverse complement.
TTGACGGAATTGGAATTTTTTTTAAGGAAAACTCAGTTTTTGAAGCAACAATAAATTTAGATCCAAGTAAGATTGCAATTTATTTGACCTGCAAATTTTCTATTTATTTTCTTGTTAACGAAATAAGTAAATAGTAATTAGTTTTTAAAAAATGCATGGAGTGTGGAAAATAACATCTTAGCTTTTATATGACATTGAGTAAAAAAAACTTTTGGATGATATATTTTGTTTAAAAAATTTAAAAGAATAAATTTTTATAGAAAATTGTTTATTCAATTTATTGTAGATCATTATGCTCAAATAATCTTTCACGTACATTTCAAAGTACACATATAAAAAAATTATATATTTTTTACTATACAAACTTGTTATATTAAATAAAAAAAATGTACAAGTTAAAATATTCCTTGTTAAGATAGCCTAATTAATAAATTAAAAGACGTTAAATAAATTTAAAAAATAAATCTTAAATTTAATTTTGAGCGAGCTATTTAATTTCGGCGACGGATCCATTTGAATGTTTTTATTCTTTTCTTATTCCTAGATGTGTATAGAATATGATATTTTATAAACATAAAATATTAATAAAAGATATTAATATTATAATAAAGTAAATAAAAATAAAAATAACTCTCGATTGTTATATAAAAGTGAGGCCCATTCCACTCAGAGGCCCAATTAAGACCCCAAAGTTTGGTTAGTAAAATGAAAAACGCAAAACCCTAAACCCCTCTTTGCGCTGTTTTTGTTAATCCAATCTCATCTCATCGACAATGGCTTCGGCGTGTAGTAGAATTGCGCAAAGAGCATCATCAATTTCCTCAATCAAATCGGCCATCAAATCGAACATTCGCGCTTCTTCATTCTCCAAACCAACAACCACATCTTCTCCACTTCGCCGATCATTTGCATCCAGGATTGCGCCGGAACTCGGATGCGTGCAGTCGTTGTTGCCACTTCACAGTGCAGTTGCAGCGGCTAGAATGACTTCACGGCTCAGCATAACTTCGAGGATCTGTCGTTCGCTATCTCAGGGTACTCTCTGCTGCACCTCTCCCGGCCTCTAATACTTTCTTTTTCAAAATTATTCACACACTGTGAGTAGCTTTCTTGCTTCTTAGATTCACCTTTTTCTATCGATTTTCATAACTTTTCTACATTTTAATAATCTTCTTCAACTTTAAAAAAAATCAAAAAATCAAAAATTAAGCTATTTGTTTGTTTAATTTAGTGGCCAATGCATTGTTATTTTGCTTACTGTTACCGACACGGAGACCATGGAACTAATTGAATGTAGTCATGTCGGTTAGTGTTGTATCAATATAGGAGACTAAATACGTCTTCAGTCTGTTGTATACAGGCTATATAGATTACAGCCTGTTATGTTTGTGCGATATTTTTGTTCTCTTGATGATGTTGTATGAAGTGTTATTAGTAGTTATATAAATCCCGTATATAATATTTACTTAAAATGAGAGGTAGAGAGAATTTAGACCAAAAAATTTGTGGGTCAAGGGAAGGTGCCTCAAAGTTCTTTATAAACATGATCCATGGGAGCTTTTTGTTGATAGAAGATTAATAAACTATTTTTGAATTTTCAATGGCTTGCCTTTCAGCTATAGACTTTGTCAAGCCAATGGAAACTTTTTTTATTGATAACACGATCTAAATATATTGGGTCTACCCTAGAATATTTGAAATGTTGAAGAGTGTTTCTGACAGTTACAGCTTCTTGTGGTTTGGTAGCTCCTCAAGTTTGGGTAGGTTGGTTTGTGGGGAAAAAGTAAAACTATTTGGAGGCCTTGAGTGAAAAGTGAGAGGCTAAAAGTTCTCAAACAGGGAATTTTGATGTCAACTAAGCTAACTGTAAAATTTGGTTCCTGCAGGCACATAGTTAATTGGGAGTATGCGGGACCAGCCAATTAAGGCCTACTGCTTCATTATCAAGTACGGAAAAATTAGTGTTCTTTCAAGTTTTAATATTTAATTCTAGTAATCTGTTCGGCAATATTAGAGTTGAGCTTCTTTGTCTGTCATCTGAAGATAAAGTTCTTTTGGTGGCTATTCCAGTTATTTGGAAGCCTGAATAGATTTTCCATAGGATAGTAGGTTCACGTTTCTTTTTCTGAAAAATGGAAAAAGGTGGGAAAACAGTAAAAAAAATGAATTGGATGAAGTTAATGTTAGTGCATCCTAATTGTTACACCGTGGCGGTTTTTGCAAGGTTCCCTTTACAGCCATGGAGGGAATAGTAGGTTCACGTTTCTTTTTCTGAAAAATGGAAAAAGGTGGGAAAACAGTAAGAGAAATGAATTGGATGAAGTTAATGTTAGTGCATCCTAATTGTTACACCGTGGCGGTTTTTGCAAGGTTCCCTTTACAGCCATGGCAGGAATAGTAGGTTCACGTTTCTTTTTCTGAAAAATGGAAAAAGGTGGGAAAACAGTAAGAGAAATGAATTGGATTAAGTTAATGTTAGTGCGTCGTAATTGTTACACCGTGGCTGTTTTTGCAAGGTTCCCTTTACAGCCATGGCTGGAATAGCTCTGAAATCAAATAAAAAAGTAGTTAAAATGTGGGTAACACAGATTTGGCCCATTTTAAACCCTAAAAAGTGGTAATAGATCCCACTGACATAAATCACCACATTTAAACCCTCAAAATGTTGAACCGCGTTTTCTCTTCTTTTTTTCCTGAGTCTCAATTCCTTTCTTTCCCTCATGTTATCTTCTGCATATCTCTCTATTCCCCCAGTCTATCCCTCTCAATTTCTTTCTCTATTCCTCTGTTTTGTTAATAGTGACTTTCCAGTTCTGTTTTGTGAATTTAATATCATCTTTGTCTTATTTCCTTTCTTTCTTTTCAGTCTCCATTCTGTGATTCTGTATTTTTTTCTACAATTCTGCAGTTTTATAGTGTTCTTGCGTATATGTATGATTATATTTATAGTATTTCCATCATGATTCCATTCATTGTATGATTATGACTGAATTTTGGCTTACCATCATGAATCCAATCTGCCACTAATGTGTTTGATTCATTAAGAATTTGCGTTCCCTATACTTTCTCTTCTTCTAATGCTTCCAGAAGAAGACTCTTAAGTAATTTTCTACTTGTCATCATATTCTATTGTTCATTGTTTGTGCATTTTCTCCATACATTATGTTCTGAACAATTAGTCTGGCATGATGGGTGAGCTTAGAGTTTCAACAACATTCTTAAAATAGAGCTTTTGCTAGTCAGTTCAATTGGTTACATCTATTTACTGAAATCTTCCTAACCTAACCTAAACACATTGCTGATATGTAAAATATTTGAGCATATTCACACCCAATTTTTTGTGTCTGTGAGATGAATATTTTATTTTTTGATATTAACGTATTGTGTGGTTAAATTTGAAAAGAAAAAAAAAAACACTTTTTAGTCAAAACTTGAGGCGATGGTATAACTTTTCACTAACAATTTTCCTGTGCGATATATTCTGGAAAACAAACGAAAAGTTTTGCAGTTAGAAATTGAAACTAGGAGTTTAGATTTGGTAGTTGAATATATCTGTTACGGATTACAACAGCCTACTGGATTCTTGATTGAAATTAAAAAAGTTTCTTAAAAATTATAATATTTGGAATGATCCTTTATAGTAAGTCTAATATGATAACATAACTGTTACTTTCACCAGATGCAATTGATGGGACGTGAGACATGGTTGCTGTTCTTGAGGTGGGATATTGTGTTTTTACCCTCTGAAGAACTGTTCAAGAAATTATAACAGCTGTTTCATAAGTTGTGCTGAAACACGTGTTTAGCCTTATATATATTTTTCTTAAACGAATTGTATCATATCAACAGAGCTTATAGTTTTAGTTTACACATAAACCACTGTAGTTCTTTCTTGTACGATGCTACCACTCCAACTGACTTGTGTAGGAAGTTGTCTAAATTGTTTGCTCTTTGCTTTATTTAGGGTTTCTACTCAAGTATGTTACTAATTGAGCCTTCGTTTTATTTGTTCTAGAGCTTGGTCTATCGGTTCCAAGGTGACATGCTAGAAGAAAGATTGAAGAAAGCCTTTTAAGGTTTTGTAAGGTTGGATTTGTGGTCGTTTTGTTACATTGGTGCCCAGAAAGTGGGTATACTTGCTGTAATTCTTTCAGGCTTAGAAAATGATGTGTTCTGTTAAATTATATTCGCACTAATTGATATATTCATTAATAAGCATAATAATTAAAACATATAATACTATTTTAACTTCTACAACTCCTCGCTCCATTATATTGCTTCCTACCAAAGTTTGTGCCTATTAAACTGATTCCACCAGTTCTTAGAAGTCACCAAGAAATCATGGATGATCATAATTTTAAAGTAGGTTCACAAGGGCAAGTGCATTGTTTATTTAGAACTAAAAATGGATTCACTTCTCTTAACTACGACCCCAAATGGGACAGATGTTTGCCATTAAACTTCGCAATGTCATCAAGTGGTTGTCTCTAATTTATTATTTTTAAAAAGCCTTTTTTTAAGTGGAAAAATGTTGCTTTAGTAGGCCGTGATTAAATAGAGTCGATGACTAATTGGTGTAGTTCACTTGGTTAGCAACACTGCCCTTGTGAGGAACTTAAAGAGAGGTGAACAACTTAAACATAAAGGTTAAAAGATTAGTCTATAATTGGTTAAGGACTGAATCATTTAACAAGAAACAAGAGTTTGAAAAAGACATAATCTATAGTTAGTCTTAAGAACTTAATCTTGTGGGGCTGTGGTTACTCCAAAGTCAATCTTAAAGAAGACGTATTCTAGTTTGAAAAATTGGAGAGGACCATCGGAAAGATGAAATGACTTCTAGAAAAGCTGAGGAAGTGTAGTATCAATTGTGAGTCATTTTGCTTTTTCTTTTTTGTATCCTTTATCACTTTTTTTTTTCTTTTTTCTTCCATCAATTACGTCGGCTCTCCCACAATTGAATTTTTGTTTTTATTTTGACTCACAATTGAATGTTTGTTGAGATGTACATTCAGCGACTGTGTATACATTTTTTATAATATAAATAAATATCTTCGTATTCATTAAACTCCTTTTTTGAATAACTTCTTATAATATAAATAAATATCTTCGTATTCATTAAACTTCTTTTTTGAATAACTTCAATAAATTTATGGTAACTGTAAAAATAATATTGTAGAGATGTGTTTATAGTTATGTACCCAAGAAAAATGTGTTTATAGTTTTTTTTTCTTTCTCATGAGTTTGAAGTTTGAATTAAGTTCTCCATTTTTTTACCTTTAACTCAAATAAATTGAGTTAGACGTCCACAATGTGTAACGTGTTTATAGTTTTAATATGAATACATAATAAAAATACATTTAGTTCGTTTTATATAATTTAATTTGTTTTAAATACTTTTTTTAGTCTAACTAAGTATTACATTTATAGTGATTAGTGAATTTTAACCCAAAATATAGAAACTCTTAAAAATAATATTGCCTATCATAATATGGTAATATAGAAGTCTATTGAAGGAAGTATCCTTACATTATAGTGATTAAGTTGTCTGACCTTTTTTTTTTACGTTGAGTGACCATCTTTATTAGTAATTTTGGCAGAGACCATCTTTATTTTTTATTAAATCAATTTTTTT
>JBBPBR010000007.1:10920903-10933330 GCA_037974775.1 Cicer pinnatifidum | reverse complement strand
ATATTATCATCTGTCAATCAAATCCTCTCGAACAAACTTAGATATATTAAATAATAATATAATAATATTATTACCAATTTATGAAATACTTTTAATTTGAAGGAACTACACCTATTTTATGCATTTATTTACTATTTGATTACAAATTCACATTTACTGTTGTGATATTCGGTTTATTTTTATTTGCAAAACCTAAAATTAGAGCAACTTCAATAGAGTTTCTAAAAGATTTTTATGAATTTTTACAAAAGCTAACTTTACTAAAAGGATAGATATAAAAAAGGAAAAAGAAATAAGGTTTTGAAGTAGTACCTCTATTATAATTTGAAGTCTCAAACATATTGAATAAAACTTTTGTTTGATCTGCCAGTCAATTATAATGATAAACAATTAGGGTTTCTAAGCGTTACATACTAATAATATATATAAAAGTAATAAATAAATAGTTTTTTTTAAAAAAATATTACTTACATACCTCTAAATGTAGAGTACATCCCATATGGAAATTGAAAAGATGGAGAATGACAATTAACATCGGTTAACTATTATAAAATTAATAATATTTGCTAATAATAATAAAATGAATTATGGTATTAAGTTGTGAATTATGATAATAATGTTGTGTAAGTTTCAAAAAACTTTAAAAATTTGTTGCGTTTGGAAGAATATGAAACAACAACTGCAATGCTATTGACACATGTGACACAGATAGAGTCAAGATTATTGTCACAAAGATAGAGTCCGTTAGATTTTAAAATAAAAAAGAATAATAATACAAAATAATAATTTTAATAATAATATATATATATTAGACTAGACTATAAATAAGTTAAGTTATAGACTTTGACGAACTACGTAGTCTATTTTCACCCTTAATTTACCTGCAACAAATTTACTAATTATAAGATAATGAAATATGAGAATAGTAAAATAAAATAAAAGGGGTTTAATTAATAAAGATATAAAAACCTTGAGTATACTTTATTACAATGTAATATGACACCGTTTCAATAAAAAAAACAAGTTCATCACACCAAAAATACAAAAACTGCAATGTAACAATTTTTACCGTATAATGAAGGGTGACTTTCATCATTGTATAGTCATATGAATCTAATGTTAAAAAGTAGAGTATTATCCAAGGCCTACAAAGAAAGCAACATAAATCTAAAAGTATTCGCAAGATAGCAAGATATTTGATTGCTATGATATTGACTAATTGAATGAAACTTTTTTTAATACGAAAGAAGATGATACGGCCTTTCAGTAACCCACAAACATTAATCCAACAATATGTATCAAAGAAAATAGAGTTAAATAACAGACAAATGCATGGAAGAAGGAAATATGGATAGGAGGTAAAGGAGAGGCACATAGTTGGAGAAGGGAAATGAACGTGCGGTATTAGGTTTTATAAAGTATTTTGATTGGTCAGTTTATTAGACCGCAAGAGTTATTGCATAGTTTTTCATTGCAACTGGAGAAAGTGTTCCAATTGTTTAATATGTATGGCTTGCATTCAATGTTTATAGTACTTAGTAGTTGTATTCATACTAAGAATTTAAATTATGCATGTAACTGTTAGATTTCCATCCATATTTGCTCTATATTTGGCAGTAAAATGTAAACAAAAATAGATGCATGATTTCATCAAAAAATAGATCCATAAAAGTAAAAAAATTAAAATAATCTAAAAATGGAAAAACGTCGTAGTTTCTATGTTGTTGGTAGTCAGTCGGTGGGGTGGTGCGAAATCAAGGGCTTTCCCCTGTTTACTCTCTCTCTCTCTCTGTTTGTTCTTTCTCTCTCTGATTCTCTGCTAATTCTGAAAATGGATCTCTCTAATCCATTTTGTTTGTATTTTCTTACCTCCATTTTCTGCTTCACGGCTCAATCACTTTGTTTAGTTCATACCGAAACTTTGCATTTTTTGGGTAATATTTTATTTTTAAAATATTAATTTGTGGTTATTATATTGTGTGAAATTCAGAATTCACGGATTTTATTTGCTGGTTCGATTGTTGGCGTCTTCAACTGTGGCTGATTTTGATTTGGATCTCGTAGGATGGGAATTGAAGGTAGTGAAACCAGGGAATGTTTGTATGTGGTTCGTTGTTATATTAATTTTTGTTGTAGTTTATCGGTGAATTGTTTGTGGTGCGATTGAAAAGGATTAGAGTTTTGGTGTGATGGCTTCGAATCCTCCATTTCATGTGGAGGATCAGACGGATGAGGATTTTTTTGATAAATTGGTTGAGGATGATGTGGGACCCCTTAAGTCTGAAGGCATTGATGAAGGTAATGATTCTGGTGACGTCGAATCGTTTGCGAATTCAAGTGGTGGAGGAAGTGGGGTTGAGGTGAAAGAGGAAGAGGAAGAATGTGGTGTGAAATTGGATGGTAGAAATGCACAAGAGGGGAGTTTTTTGGTGTCTTCTAGTTCATCAGGTACGGCGGATCACGGTGATCATGGGATGGAATCGGGGACTTTGTCGGGTTCGAGTGCAGACAAGAGCGCCGGAATCCCTAGTTCAGATGTTAAGGAGGTTGATTGGAATTCATTTAATGCTGAATCAAATGGAGGTGTTGGGTTTGGATCTTATTCTGACTTTTTCAATGAGTCTAATACTGAGGTGAAACCTGCTAATGAAATTTCGGGAGATCAATATGGGCAAGAATATCATCATGATTCTAGTACTGAGATGAAATCTGGTAATGAAATTCTGAATGATGGTTTGAATGCTTCGGTTGATTATGCGCATTATCAAGAAGGTCAAGATTATGATGCATTTGTGGGAAATAACACAGGTGGGAATGACCCAAATAGCAGTGAGTATTGGGAGAGTCTTTATCCTGGCTGGAAGTATGATCACAATACCGGGCAATGGTATCAAGTAGATGGCCATAATGCAACAACAACTGCTCAGGGAAGCTCAGAAGTCAATAATGCTATCGGTTGGATAGCTGCTTCTGATGCCAAAGCAGAGGTCTCTTATATGCAACAAAATGCTCAGTCTGTTGTTGCTGGAAATTTAGCTGAATTCGGTACAACTGAAACGGTACCAAGCTGGAATCATGTATCACAAGGGAATAATGGGTATCCAGAACACATGGTTTTTGATCCTCAGTACCCTGGTTGGTATTATGACACAATTGCCCAAGAATGGCGCTTATTAGAGACTTACAATTCATCGGTTCAATCTTCTGATCAGAGACTTGAAAATGGACGTGTGTCTACTAGTACTTTTTCTCATAATGATAACAATTTGTATAAAGATTATGGTCAAGCCAGCTATTATGAGTCGCAGGGTGTTGGTAGCCAGGCTACAGTTGACAATTGGAGTGGTTCATATGGTAGTAACCATCAGCAGGGTTTGGAAACACACACAACTGGCACTGCTACTAAAACTGGGGATAGTGCAACTTATGGTGGAAACCGGCAGTTTGATCATTCTTTTGGTTCTAGTATTTCTGCAAACAAAGAACAACCAAATTCATCTAGCTCCTTTGGATCTGTTCCATTGTACAATAAAAATAACCATGGTCATGGTTTGGCTAATGGAACTGTTGAACAACAACGCTTTGCCCCTAGTGGGAACTTTGTTCAACATTTTAATTACTCCAATACACAATTTGATGAGCAAAAAAATTTCTCAAATGATTATGCTGAAAATCACCAGCCCTTCAGTTACTCTAATCAATCATTTCACGGTGGACATCAGCATTCTCATGCCCCTCATGTTGGAAGATCATCCGTTGGGCGTCCTCCTCATGCTTTGGTAACATTTGGATTTGGTGGAAAACTCATTATAATGAAAGATTATAGTGTTTTAAGCTCAACATATGGAAGTCAGGTTGATTCTTCATTCCTGTTTCAGTTTTGATCCATGGTTTTTTTTAGTTTCTACAATGATTAACAATGTGCATTTGTTTTTATCTGAAGAGTGTTGTACAAGGCTCTGTTTCTGTGTTAAACTTGATGGAAGTTGTATCAGAAAGTATTGCTTCTTCCAGTATTGGAAATGGTGCCAGTGATTATTTCCGTGCCCTCGGCCAGCAATCTATCCCAGGTCCGTTGGTTGGTGGGAGTGTTGGAAATAAAGAGTTGAACAAATGGATAGATGAGAAGATTGCATATTGTGGATCCCCTGACATGGATTATAAGAAAAGTGAAAGGATGAGACTCCTTCTCTCTTTGCTTAAAATAGGTTGTCAACATTATGGAAAACTACGTTCTCCTTTTGGTACAGACACTATACTAAAAGTAAGTTAAATCTATTTTTATTCAAATCCTTTTTATATTTTATTTCTATGTGATTGTTTTTTAGTTTTCCATAATTTGCAAGATTGGTAGAAGTTATCATAAGAGTTACACAATTTATTGGATTGATTGGAAATTTGGAATGTTATTAAATGTTGATTTCTATTGTTATCTTTTAGCAATGCATATCGTTATCTTGGATCTCTAGTACTGATGTTGATGTAAATGGCATATGAACCCTTGTTTCCCTACATTTTTTAAACTAGTATTTACACGCGTGCGTTGCACGGGGAAGAATACGTTTAATGATAATATATATTAAAAACGTTTTATAAGGTTAAATTTATAAAATTCTAAAAATGAAAGTAGTTTATTCATCAAAATGACAGTAGCTATTGTGTTTTTCATTGTGTCAATTATTTTATATTATTTTACCATTCAACTCTTCAATAACTAATTGGTCATTTATACATCAACACGCAGTAATATCACCTTATACATTCAATTAGATTCCTATCAAATTTAACCAAGTAATTGGATTTAAGTGGTTAATGAGTTTCAATCAAAGACGAATTGTTTGAGAGAATCCGAGTTCGAATATTGGCTAGAACAATTCTTGGTCAGACTTACTTTCTTCTCGGCCAAACTTTAGATTATCAGAACCCCATTCCTCTAGAAACAAAGAGTTAACTAAATAAACAAATCCTATCAAATTTACACTAATCATATATTGAGAAGTACAGTGCCATTTTGTGATTTAGTAGGCACTAATTATAACTCAAGTAAATAATTAAAGCTTTTTCATCTAAACATCAAATACAGTTAAAGTATAAGGGAAATATCAGAAATTTAAAGAACAAAGTCATATCGAATATCTCACTTCTATATGTCTAGTTTTCACAAATAAAAAATATAGAAAGTTTTAAAAATGACAGAAATAAAAAAGGATGTAATACAGTCTTATGGCTTAGAAGATCCATGTTCAATATAGACATGTCAATGAACTATATATTTTTGTCAATATTTTTCTAGTGTCCTCTACTATACACTTTTCTTACTTCTAGAACAATAACCTGGATTTAATACTATTTTAAAACAAATGAGAGAATATAGATGTTTAGAGTATTTTGGGTTGATTTGCATTAAGAAGGTCTACAAAACTATCCAAAATATTTTATTAGTAAATTTCAAATTTGTAATAAATGGTTATGGTTTTAATTATTGTCAAATAAGGTTTGCTCGACCCAAGTAACAGTAAGCTAATATATTATAAAATGAAGGATTTATATCATCTCTTTTTATTTTTCTCCTTTTTTCTCTCATGTATAGAGAGAAATATAGACATAAACAACACAAAAATAATTTTTATAAATCTTACACCTACAAAATTTACTTGTGTCTCTATATGTCTCATAACATGATGGAGAAAAAGAGAGAGTAAAAGGAAACGGTCCAAATTCCAAAATAAAATCATGATTCACTACCAACTATCCAAAAGACACAGGGGGAAAGTGTGCGCAAAGTCTGCACACCAAAAAATGTGTGCAAAGTAAAAAAATATTATTTTATTCAAAGATACTAATTTTTTTTTTTTTGTTAACTAAAAAATTATAATTCTAATTATTTCTTGCTATGTGGCCTTGGGACAAATTTGAATATGATTTTAACAATGTCAGTTTGCTTTTTGTGTTAGCAGTGGTATAGATAACATAAAGGTAAAATGTAACACTGTTATAGTAGTAGGGAAGCTATACATTGGGCGGCATGAGAGGTATGCAATGCAGATTTGCTTGTGATTTTGGCAATGTCAATTTGCTTTTTGTGTTAGAAACTTAGAACTTAGTAGTGTTGTAGGTAATTGGCAATACTGTTATAGCAGAGGGGAACCTTGCTTTTTGTATTGCTTAGTGTGTAAGTCTATATCGGTAATACTGTTATAGCAGTGGAGTATACTATATAACCAGGGGTGGAGGTAGTTAATTCTACCGGGGCCAGGCCCAGGCCCCTATCTTTTTTAATAGAAATTAGTATCTTTGTTGTTTTTAATATGTCTAGTCTGGTCTTTACGATCAATTTGTTTATGATATTTACGTGAGCTAATTTATTGCTTGTTATTGCTGATAATTTATAGTTTTTCAAGCTTGATGTTCTTCTTCAGTAACTTAATGGGCTAGTGAAGGTCAATAACAATGTTGAGTCTCTTAAGAGGATAATGCTCATCCAAATCCTTAGCAAAACCAACCATATCCTGCTCATTACTTTGGGGTGGGGACGGCTAAAACAAACAGAGAATAAGAGGCTAAAATAATTTGGGGGGAAATAAATAGAAAGAAGAAAAGGTGAAGGAAAGAGTAATCATAAAGATGTGAAAGATGTCATTACAATATATCAAAACAAAACAAAGTCCATACGCAAATACTTAAATCTGCATCTAGAGAAGCATGTACTAGCAAGTGTTCTAAAAAATGTGTATATATGCATCTTTCAGGTAAAAAATAACAGAAAATAGAGTAGTAAACTATACATCATAAACAGTAAATGGACTTAACTATTTGACCCATCAATCTTCTTCAAATGCAACAAATTACATAGGAACCTTCCTAACAACACTCATTAACTTGATAATATTTGTAAGTTTCACAATATAATTGTGGAATAATATTAAAAGATAAATGCAACAAATTACATAGAAACCATTGTTTATACAAAATTTAAAACACTTAGAATCAAATAGCACCTATATAACCATATTGAAAAAGTCCCGTGAGCAATTATGGGAAGTCAAATTCTCATTCATATCATTTTACTTTTAGGATATAATAAGAAAACGGATGTTAGGATGAGTTCTCAACAATCTTTAGCACCAGAACAAGAATTTTATGGATTTAAGGGTTCCAAAATAGGTCATATTATTTAGGCTGAATTTTAAAGATTTGATTCACCTACTTTACTTATCAATTTTCAAGTTCTTCATATTGCTCCTTAAGACTATTCCTCACGGGATCACTTCTAGATTTGGTAACCTATCGGATTTGTATCATATACAGGAAAATGATACTCCTGAGTCAGCAGTTGCCAAGCTTTTTGCATCTGCCAAGATGAGTGGTAAGGAGTATGGTGTACTGAGCCACTGCCTGCAAAATTTGCCATCTGAAGCACAAATGCGGGTGAGTATCCCTCCCTGTGCCTCTCAGATTATGTATTTGTATTTTTTTTGTACCCTTTTCTGATTTTTATTTTGAGCTAGGCAACGGCTTCTGAAGTACAAAATCTTCTCGTCTCTGGCAAAAAGAAGGAAGCTTTGCAATACGCACAAGAAGGTCAATTGTGGGGACCTGCACTTGTTCTTGCTTCACAACTTGGTGAAAAGGTATGCTGTAAAAATTTTCAGTGTTGAATGTTATACTGAATTACTGATCCTGAAATGCTTGAGCTAGACAGTCTCTTATATGTCTTACAGTCCTTTTTCATCCTGCCTTTATTGGGGGAATGAATTTGGTACATGTTTGCACTGCAGTTCTATGTTGATACAGTGAAGCAAATGGCACTTCGTCAACTGGTTGCAGGGTCTCCTTTGCGCACATTATGCCTTCTAATTGCTGGGCAACCAGCAGAAGTTTTCTCTTCTGACAGCTCAAATAGTGGGGACCCTAGTGCTTTTAATATGCCTCAACAACCTGCACAGGTGATTTTAGTAGGAAAAACTAATTAGCCATGCAATTATGCAAGGACTATGAAATTCATATGTTTTCTTACATCTAATTTCAATAGTTGCAAAGGTTATAGTCTTTTATTCTACATGGAAGCTCATGCCTTTATTGTTGCTTTACAATTTCAGTTTGGATCTAATGGCATGCTCGATGATTGGGAGGAGAATTTGGCTGTAATAACTGCAAACAGAACAAAAGGTGACGAGCTTGTAATTATTCACCTTGGTGATTGTTTGTGGAAGGAAAGAAGTGAGGTATAGTCCTCGATCTAGATTTTCTGATGTTTAATTATTTTTGTAGATTTATATTCCCCTTCTAATATGAGACTCATTTTAGATCACTGCTGCACACATATGCTATTTGGTTGCTGAAGCAAACTTTGAGTCATACTCAGACAGTGCAAGGCTTTGTCTAATAGGTGCGGATCACTGGAAATTTCCTCGAACTTATGCTAATCCAAAGGCTATCCAGGTTTGTTGAATTTTTGTTTTGTTCTTCCACATAATTTAAGTGTTCTATTGCTTGTGTATGGTTAGTCCAGTTCTCACAAAAAGCAATGTGCTACACTGTTCTACTTGTTTCTAATGCCTCTCTCTTGGTTTTCACGTTCCCGGATTCTTAATTTCTGGAACATTACGAGGTTCAATTTTGAATCTTTATTATTTTCTACTTTATTTGTATATATGTATAAGAAGATGGCATGTACTCTCAATTATCTTATATATGATACATTTTTAAAACCTTGTGCCCTGTAAGGTTTTTAAATGACCTCTCTTGTGTGACATACTTGTTCCATATCTGATTAAATATTTTGTCCAATATGATTACTCAAAACTTATCATATCCAATGGTTTCTTGGACAGAGGACTGAGTTATACGAATATTCAAAGGTGCTCGGAAACTCACAGTTTATTTTGCTTCCTTTTCAACCATATAAACTTATATATGCATATATGCTAGCTGAAGTAGGAAAGGTTTCAGACTCACTGAAGTAAGTTCATTGAATATTATTTTGAGAGATTATATAATGCTTTATGTAATCAGCCTAATTGTTGTTGTGACTTCAGGTACTGCCAAGCAGTGCTGAAATCCTTAAAAATTGGTCGCGCACCAGAAGTTGAAACATGGAAACAACTTCTAATCTCTCTTGAGGAGAGGATTAAAACCCACCAACAGGTTCTTCCTTATCATTTATTGAGTCTTCGTTATTTTGTTAGTCTTGTTACTTATATTCTTTTAAACAATATATATTCAGGGTGGGTATGCTGCAAATTTGGCTCCTGGAAAATTAGTGGGAAAATTGCTGAACTTTTTTGATAGTACTGCACATCGAGTAGTTGGGGGTGGTTTACCACCACATGCTCCATCATCATCACAAGGAAATGTCAATGGAAATGAACATCAACCCATGGCACATAGAGTGTCCAATAGCCAATCAACAATGGCCATGTCATCCTTAGTTCCATCTGCTTCAATGGAACCCATCAGTGAGTGGACAACTGACAATAATAGAATGTCAAAACCTAATAGAAGTGTTTCCGAGCCAGACTTTGGTAGAAGCCCTCGACAGGTGTGTGGTTACTGTTAAGTTTTTAAGGGAGTAGTGTATGTTTCCAGCTTCGTGCATTTGGTTAACTTTCAGTATATTTTGTTTGTTGAGAAAAAAATTGGTTGATTCATTACAGGAAACCTCACATGGTGCACAAGGAAAAGCGTCAGAGGGCACATCTCGCTTTTCTCGTTTTAGTTTTGGTTCACAACTTCTGCAAAAGACAATGGGACTAGTCTTGAAACCTCGTCCTGGCAAACAGGTATTATTAGTTCTTTTATATTCCATGTGTTTATTTTCATTTTCCTTTCAGTTGTGCCAATTCAAAGGCTCTTATTTGTCCTATATGAAGGCTAAATTGGGTGAAAAGAACAAGTTCTATTACGATGAACACCTCAAAAGATGGGTAGAGGAAGGTGCTGAACCTCCAGCTGAAGAAACTGCACTGCCACCACCTCCAACAACTGCAACTTTCCAGAATGGTCTAACTGAATACAACTTGAAATCTGCATCGAAGACAGAAGGACCACCTTCAAAAGGGGGATCTGATTTAAAAAATTCAAATCCTGAACATACTCCAGGGATCCCACCTATACCACCTGGCACAAATCATTTCGCCACTCGTGGCCGTGTTGGTGTTCGATCAAGGTAAGAAGTTATTTTGTAACTCTTGTTAATATCATGATGTAGATGGAACTAGGTATTCAAAGTAGCTGTCAGCTTTTCAGTACCGACATTTCTAATCGAAGGCGTGTCCAATATTTGACACGTGTTGGTGTCTGATACGACACTATTACATATGATTACATTCAACTAATTTATTTTTCTCAAATTATTATCAGTGTCGATATGTCAATGTTATGTCCAGTGTCTATGTTAGTGCTTCATTGCTTGTCTATGATCAAACATTGGAAATTGGACCCCCTTCAGGTTTCTTAGTTTGGTTATCTTAGAGTTCCATGATTGGTAGAGTATTTTTTTAAATTCCTAGAAATGCTTTTTTAATTATGTTTAATAACAAATAATTTCCACAATGGAGTGGGAATCCAAGATTGCCGCGAAGGTAGGAAACTTCATGTAAACATTCTTCCTGTAAACACTGTCTAATATACCAAGGAATGTCTTAGACATACCAAATTTATTTCACACATTTCTAGGTATCATGATTATAAAGAATGAAATAAATATTCTGCTTGTCAGACATCCCATTAAAAAGCTGTAACAATAGTTGGGCTCAAAAGTTTTAATTAGCTCAGCCTTATGGCGTGATTTATCCTTATTAGGACTAAGTAGAGAGTAAGTCTTGTTTTTAGGCCTAATCAAAATATGATTGTGGAAATATTAAGCATAAAAAGAAAGTAAAATAGGAAACGTTGGTGCTGGTACATACATGCATCCAGATTGCCTTACTTAAACAAGAGGATAAGTTTGTTATTGATTATTCATTCTGTTGACTAACAACAACATTCCAAAAATAGATCAACTTGACTGACTTTTATGACTAAATAGGTACGTTGACACCTTCAACCAAGGTGGAGGAAGCTCTGCAAACCTATTTCAGTCACCATCTGTTCCATCTGCCAAACCTGCTCTTGCTGTCAAGGCCAAGTTTTTTATTCCTGCTCCCGCACCATCATCAAATGAGCAGACAATGGAGGCTATAGAAGAAAACAATCTAGAAGATAATTTAGCTAATGAATATCCCTCAACATCATATAGGAATGATGGGTCATTCCAATCCCCCAAACCAGCAACACCATTGGTCAGACACCCAAGTATGGGCAACTTCTCAAACTATGGAGCAGTAATGAATGACAGTAACTGTCGTTCTCCTCACTCACGGCGGACAGCTTCATGGGGTGGGAGTATTGGTGATTCATTTAGTCCCACTAAATTGCGTGAAATTATGCCATTAGGGGAAGCTTTGGGAATGCCGCCATCAATATATATGTCCGACGACGTTTCTATGATGGGAACACATATGAGGAGTGGGAGTTTTGGAGAAGATCTTCACGAGGTTGATCTTTGAGCAGATAATTAAGCTGTAAATATCAAATTTTGTTTATGGTCATCACTCATCAGAGTAGTTTGGACGTTCCTGCTGCATTCTTTTGATGCACGAAATGGCAGTATGCATCAGGTGAAGTTCATGAAGAAGGAAAAGATACCTTACCCGGCAACCTTTTTCCCCACCCCTTGTTTTGCCTTTAATGCCAAGAGAGTTGGCACTGGCCGCCATCTAAGGCTCAAGGTCAAGGAAAGAACTGGTGTCTTTTTAGCAAGAAGTTGATTAAAAACAATCATTTGTTCATTATATTAAAAACAAGAAAACACAATACTTTCCTGGAGGAAGGGAAGCCTCAACATATCAAGGACAAAAGAGTAGTCTATGGAATGTGAAATATAAGTTTGACCCCTCTTGTAATTGTTTCAGTAATGAAATGGAATTTAATTTACAAATTAGAGCCTTCCTTCTTGATTTGACGTGATAGTTAACATACAAAGTAAATTATTTTACCTCTATATCAAGTGTAATTTATATTGGGTTGAAAGTTATATCATACCTGCTCGATACGTTAGAAAAGTTAATTTTATAAAACATGTTTAATCAAAACCTCAAATGTAATTATGACATTAGTCGGTTAGAATGAGGGTGTGTGTGGGTATTTGTTTGTTAGTGAATATCATGTTAGAATTTTTAAGATTTTTTTGAAAATGATTTTTTCAGTGTTTTATCTTTTTGTTATCATATTTTTAAAAACAAAATTTAAAAATAAAGATCCAAATACAAAATAGTTTAAATAGTTTAACTTAAATAGTTATTTTAAGTACTTTATCTGTTTGTTATAATTTTTTTAATAATTAAATTTTAAAAAATTATTAAAATAAAAAATTATTTTAAAAAAC
>JBBPBR010000007.1:10907616-10920558 GCA_037974775.1 Cicer pinnatifidum | reverse complement strand
GTTCTTATTTTAAATTATATTTAGACTCTTATTAGAAGAAAAAAACTACACTAATTCTCTAATTTAACTCATTAAAAATTGCATCCTCCAATAATTAATTAATAAGAAACCACCAGAATTTTTAAAGATATTTCCACAATTATTCTTGAAACCCGATTTTCTATCATTCAAATAAAGTCGTTATGTTAACTTAAATAAAGTCTTTAAACTTGACCTAATCAAAATATTTTTTGAAACATTACTTAACTTTTTCTAATTCAGTTTTTTTACATATAACTTAACTTAATTGGTCCATGAAATTTAAACTTAATAATAAGGTTGAATTTTCGTATGAGATAACTGTAAAATAATTATTAATTACACACTATTTTTAATAATAATTTTTCTTTTCTAATTTTTTTTTTTAAAAAAAACTTAATTTCATTTTATCTCTAAAAATCAATTTTACTAAAATATAAAATAAAAAAAATGCGTCTGATTTTCTTTTTTTGGTCAAAATTGTTTTGCGTTTCTACATTATGAAGCGGAAAGGAAATTGGGCCTAAGGCCCATACTTTGAGTCCACAAAATACGAGCCCACAAAACCTTTAACCCTAACAATACAAATAGAGCATGTCTCGTTCTATTTTCTGGGTTTTATGCCAATAGCCGCTGCAACTTAACTGAACAAAGCGAAACCAATCGAAGAAAGAGAATCACAAATTTTTCTTTGCAATGGGTGAGTGGTAGTTATCGTTTGCAAAATTTCTATGTAGTTCCATTGAAATTGGTTTCAGTTTCAGTGTTTGTGAAAAGTGAAATTGATGTGTATTTGAAATTCAGGTAAGGTTCATGGATCTCTTGCACGTGCTGGAAAAGTGAGAGGACAAACTCCCAAAGTTGCTAAGCAAGACAAAAAGAAGAAGCCACGTGGACGCGCTCACAAGCGTATGCAATACAATCGCCGTTTCGTCACCGCCGGTAACCTTATTTTTCCTTCACTTTAGATTTTACTGTTTGTTTGTGAATATCGTGTTTTCTTGGTGTTCTTAGGTTTTTGTTTTTATATTTTTTTTTGGTTTTGTGTGGTTATTGTAGTTGTGGGATTCGGAAAGAAGCGTGGACCTAACTCATCTGAGAAGTGAGGATGATGATTGGTGGAAGGTTTTTTAATTAGTTTGTGGAATGTAATACTACTTTCGTTTAATTTTAATTGATGAATTGGAACTATGGAATTTCTGACTATTGTTATATGAAAGAGTTCTTTTTGTGCTAGTTAATTTCAAACTGTGTTCATTCCATTCATACAACATTGAAAGAGTTTTTTCTACATTATGATTGTTTGATTTTAATTAGTACTATTAGGTAAGGTACAATTCCAAGCTTATCAATTGAACTTACTGCTAGCTTATTTATGAATGGTTTTTTTACATTGCTGCTCTAGGCATAATCAGGGTAATTCTAGCTATATTGCACATAAAATGTGGTTGGTACTTGGTATTTTCAATTAGTAAGGGAAATTTGTGGTAGTATATTTGAAAACCTTGAGGTGTTTTGCACACCTTGTAAGTGGGATTAATCCAGTTTTTGCTATGCCACTGAGTGCTCTCAGTGCTTAGGATGCATGCATCTTATAAGCTTGATTTTTTTTTACGGTTCTTTTAGATTTTGAGGTACGCGGTAATAGGTATTTGTTAGCCTTCAACCTTCATACCACCATAATGACACATTTCCAGCTTTTAAATGTTGCACTCGTATGAAATACAGCTTAACCTAAGAATTATGATCCATCAGAATATTTTGCCAATTTATATGTGAAATCCTATTAGTTGAGCTGTGTATCCTCTATTTATATGAAATTGGTTAACTTAGTATTTTGAAAGAGATGTGGCTTGTGAGGAGTGAATCTCTTCCAAGTCATAATCTTTCTTTTGTAATGATCAATGTTTAGTGAGGGTGGAGTGGGACTATAGTAGTCTGATGTTTGATATTGGCATGATCAGGAGTGGATTCAGCCTAACAAAAAAGGCAGTGATCTAAAATGAGTAAAACTATTTAACTGAAATAAAGCCTTCCATGACTTGCTTACTAAGTTCTATGGTTGGTTTTTTAAATATCGGATGTCATTCTAATCCGTATATATCTCCTCTCAAACCAACCCATCCACCTAAGAACATCTTTTACTAGCATTGATTTGATTGTATATTATATGGAATTTACCGATCCACATTAATGTATATACACGCTCATCATGTTATGTTGATATATTGAGACTTTGTTGTTCAACTCTGTGTATGTGCTAAACATATTTTTGATGTTACTGCAATGAACTTAGAAGTTAAAACTAGTAAGTAACTAATTATTGATTCTCATCAACGTAAATTTATCAATCTGTAACCCCGGTTTTTTAAGAATTAAAGTCTAATTTTAAGAGACTTGGAAATCACTATTGCTATGAAAAGATTTTGTATCTACCCTTATAGAGATAGTCAAACCCATCCTTGAATTTAGAACGAGTAACACATTCTGTCCCACATAAATAGCAGAGTATTATATTTGTGCACAACCTACTCTTTTAAACTATATTCCTCAAACTTGTCCAATGTCATCTACCTCAAAATTATGAGTAGCAATAAGGGATTCAATGCAAAAAAGTGTAACATGATATCACTGTTAAATTATCATCCTTCGATGGTCCCCAAACAACATGATAAGGATCAATGGAGAGATAGAAAGCCTGAACACTTCATATAAATTAGAATGGCACATGTTAACAATCAAGATATGGCTATCCCGAAGGACAACTTGAGAGCCTGACCTTAACCAACAATTCTTGCACATTCGTTCTCCCATTCACCAACAATCCAATGGCAACCAGGCATTAGAAATGCCCGCACATATACTAAAGGTGCTTCCCATTTTTGGCATTTATGAAGTTGCAATTTTCAAATCATTTGGCTTTGAACATGAGAAAGAGAGATAGAGGTTGTGTCATCCGCCTCCAGCTTTGTTTTGCAATCAGAAATAGATTAAAAGCATGTGATTCAAAAAACTATTTAAAATTTATTAAAAAAATCAAAACGTAGGAAACGAATTATTTACAGTTTAAAGACTGGTATGTTTTTTAAAAAAAATTAAAAACCAAGGATAATTCATTTAAATAGGTATTGCACACTTACTTATTTTTAGTTGTTTTTGTTTTCTAAGGACAAAGCCTTATTTATTGAAAAAGGAGTTAGAATTATGTTTATTATTATCGTTAGGATTAAAAAATACACTTTGTACTCAAACCTATTATTGCATTAATAATTCTAGCACTCGTACTCTTATCTAAAAGGTATATTCTTTTGTAATCATATAAAATATCCAGTGCTGTACCTTATATAAAGTACATGTAAATTACCTAAAAATCATTGAATGAAAAGATTATTAATTAAAAATAGTTACAACTCAACTAATAAACTTCTAAAAGAATCAAATAATGTAATTCTTACAAACAAAAATCATTTAACTAAATTAAAATACAAAGTTATATTATTAGTTACAAATTATTTTGTTTTCTCACTCAAATATTTTTTTAAATAACATCACTATAAAATTTATTTTGCTCTTTTTAAAAAAACTAAACATTTTATAGAATAGCTTCATAAAAAAATCTGCAAGGTCTAAAAGCTAGAACTCGGCCGATCCAGGTGTTCGAGGAAAAGGAATCACGTCTCTTATATTATCCATTCCGGTTGCAAACTGGACAAGTCTTTCAAAGCCCAAACCAAAGCCTGCATGAGGAACTGCACCCAAGAAGAAGACACTATAAAAGTTACTATCATGAACTAAAAAGATACTAAACTCCTAACTAAAATAAATCTCTTAAACATTATAGTACTAGCATACTTTTCTAATTAACGACTAAAACAATGACTAAAAAAGTAAATGTTAACTATAACTTTTAGCGAAATGATGACACACTAATCTTTGGAAGACAAACTGAAGTTTAATTTACAAAGAATAGACAATTGCATGGAGGGCAATTTTTGGATTTGGGTATTATTCTTCATCCACGCACTACGTGGCAATTTATAGCTTCTTCAATGAGCATAAATTTCTTGTAAGAATCAAATAAAAACAGCAAAATTTGGTTAATGTTGGTTTTCCACCATGGACATGTAACTTCTCAATTCATTTTCGTTATATTTCCTCTTTCCTTAAAATAAAACCTTTTCATAATTATTACACACAAAAACTGAGGGAGTGAAATTTATTTGAGTGGAGACATAGCATATTTACGGCATCTGTGTGTTCTTCAATCAAGTCTATATTGCTTCACATTTGCTTCCACGCAAGATCAGTTTCTGCGAACGAGCAAGGCATATATGCACAACTTGTGCAACTAAATTTTGCCATTACAATACAGTAGAGGATCTGGAAATAACAGTTTTATTTATTTTGTATGTGGGTAGGGTGGGTAACAGTAGACCCCAAAAGATGGAATAATACAGTTCAGATAAAGTAAATAGAACACTGATCAGCAAAAACAGTGTGATCTTTTATTTTAGAAATGTTCCATATAAACATTGAAACTGTGGTTCATAATTTGACAGAGGAAAACTTAAGGAAAGAGGCGTAGAGAGAAAAACATCTGACCTGAACCATAACGACGCAAATCAAGATACCACCAATATGCATCCTTATTCAACTTTAAATCATCTAAACGAGCTTCTAAATGCTCAAGTCGCTCTTCTCTTTGGCTTCCACCAATAAGTTCACCAATCTAACAAGGAGAGAATGAAACTAAATCATAACCGCAATGCATATAGTTCCTCTAGTCTAAAAACAAAAACATGCTACCATCTACCGTTATACAATCACACAATCATGAGGCTTCACCAGCCCAAGATCATTAAACTGTTACATATACCGAAGAATAACTCCCATATTATTTCACTAGAGCACCAGCTTAGGAACATTAATCAGGCACAAGGTAGGTCCGCCTTTTTTAAGTACTATTACCGAAACTAAATTTCTACTCCTTTTTTTGGTGTACTGAGAGTGTGTTATTTACAAACACTACTTGATAGTAATTACTACTATATAGCAGAGATATCTTATATATTACCTTTGGAACCAACATGTCCATGGCTGCAACTGTCCTTCCATCATCGTTTTGTCGCATGTAAAATGCCTTAATATCCTGAAAATGTTGAATTGAAAACATTGAAAATGTTTCTCTAAACTTTTTGAGGATTTTACAGCTTACCTCAGAGACAATAGTTCTTATTCTTTCATTTACACTGCCATCCATTTTAATGAGATATTTACAATGCCATCCTCTATTGTCTTAAATATACTACGGCTTGAACACAGTGAACAAAAAATGAGGGGGAAAATTAGCATGCCTTTGGATAGTCTCTTATTATAACAGGGCATCCACCAAATGCCACTTCAGTTATATATCGCTCGTGTTCACTCTGCAGATCACAACCCCATTTCACCTACACAGCCAATTAGAAAAATATGTCAAATACAAACAATTTGGAATTGGAAGCACTCCACAAATATAAAATTATTAAGCTAACACATCAATAATGTAGGGCGAGAGCATTCAAAAGGAAATTACACGACATCCTCTGGTTTAATGGACCACAGGCTAAAGCTCCATTCATATTATGTTCAGCTCAAATAAAACCTAATTAGGTTAACATCGTGTGTCAAAATATGTTTCTGTTTAATATCCCTCAAGTATACGGATTCAGTTGAATAGGAGTACTAGTAGAAATTTAGTTATATATAAGTACTAGTAGGGATTTAGTTATATATGAGTATTAATAGGATTTGGATTGTTTAGTAATCTAATATATATATATATATATATATCTGATGTATTGCCAACAGATTTCAATTTCAATAAATATAACTTTATTCTAATTCTTGAGATGGTATCAAAGCTCTCGATCTTTGAGAGCCTTCCTTCCGCATAAACCCTAGCCGCCTTTATGGCAGTAAACTTAGCCACCTTCAATGTGGCCTTTGCTTCCACATAAATTTGTTGCCTTCATTGCGGTTTCTTTTTTCCTGAAATCTTAACCACCTTCATTTGTGGCTCTTTTTGCCGCCTTCATTGCGGTATCTTTTTTGCCTGAAACCTTAGCCACCTTCATTGTGGCCCTTTTTGCCGCCTTCATTGCGGTTTCTTTTTTCCATAAGTCACCTTCATTGTAGCCCTTTTTGCTGCCTTCATTGCAGCAACTTGAGATTTCTTTTTGTGATTCACTTTCTGATCAGAGCACTTTGTGGACTTTTTGAAGCTCACACGGTTTTTGCTCACACGATCAATCTTTCGTCTCTAATATCGTTTGTCTACTGATTTTACTGATATGGCAGTTAAAGAAAGCAAAAGTGGATTGGTCCGGCTTAATGAAGATAAAGTGGGATGAACCAATGAAACTATATTGTTATAATAAATCTGCTATTAGCATAGCACACAATCCAGTGCAGCATGATAGAACCAAGCATATTGAAGCCGATAGACATTTCATCAAAAAAAAAAAAACTCGACATTGGCCTAATTTGCACTCCATATATCTCCAGCTTTGAAAGAACACCTATTCACCAGCTTGAGGGGGAGTGTCAAAATATGTGTTTGTTTAATATCCCTCAAGTATAGGTATTCAGTTGAATAGGAGTACTAGTAGGGATTTAGTTAGATATGAGTACTAGTAGGAATTTAACTATATATGAATACTAATAGGGATTTAGTTATATATGAGTACTAATAGGATTTAGTTGTTTAGTAATCTAGTATATATATATATATACACACAATTTTATTCTAATTCTTGAGATCGTGTGCCTTAAGTTAAGATGAAGGCAATGAACAAATACGAAACAATTTTAGTAAAAAAGAAACAGTAAGACAAAAGTGACAGCATATTGGGTAGGTTTGTCACAGATGGAGAAAAAATTGACTAATGATTTACCGGGAATTCAAATTTTTTATTTGCTCGTGATAGCAGATCTACCGCTTCAGTGTAAGTTATCTGCAAAACGTCTTTTTCTGCAACATCCTTTTAACAATGCAACAAAATGTTACCCAAAGTGCATGCTTAGAATAAACATTTACAGGTACAAATCAAATAAAGTCCAGTAATGTGATGGTTACACTGAGCTCATACACTCAAGCGATCAATGATTCCTTTATCAATCCATGTATTAAAAAACTCCATGTCTTCCTTGCAGTTATCAAGAATGTGTCGTATCTTCACGAAACAGATACATGAAGAAAACAAGCTTTAATATGAGAAATAGCATAAAATTGAGCTTCAAAAAATATTATAATGAACATGGCAACTATATAGTAATTGTGAAAGGTTGCATACTACAAACTGGAGATAGGCAGTAGCACAAGCCATGTCATCATTTAGATCAGCAAATGCAAGCTCCGGCTCAATCATCTGAAGAAGCAAAAAGATGCCTATTCTTTGGTTTTTGTTTCGTACAACATACATAAGAATGACAAAACTCAGGACTAAAACAGAAATCACTGACCCAAAATTCAGCCAAGTGCCTTGAAGTGTTAGAATTTTCTGCTCGAAATGTGGGACCAAACGTATACACCTGCATGAGTAAAGACTCAGTTCATTTCAATCCCAATTCTTAAATGCTACATTTTAAAGAAGACAAAAACATTTACAGGATAAAAAATGAATAAGAGAGAAGTGTGTACATCAGAAAGAGCAGTAGCATAAGTTTCAGCATTGAGTTGGCCTGAGACAGTCAAAAATGCTGGTTTTCCGAAAAAGTCCTGATGCACAGAATGGCTCCGATTAGAATATGTAAAATACAGTGACCATATTACACTCATTGGCTGGTGACAACTGATATCAAAAGAGTAGAGATATGTGCATCTGACTCACTTGTGACCAGTCAATTAATCTGTCGTTCACTTTTGGAATAGCATCAACTGGAGAATCAGAAGTTTCATGAGAATTTGGTATCTGTAAATTTAACAGAGAAAAAACTCAATGTATAATAAGAGAAAAATCAGTGCAAATATTTAGGTAGCTTCTTCTACCACCCCTCTATGTTCTCAAACACCACCAAAATATGCCTCTGGAGGTGTTTCTTGGTCAAGATACGCCTCTGGATTGGCCAATCCGGAGAGCATTGGGGGGTAGTAGAAGAAACTCTCAATATTTATGATGGGCTTGTAACACCCTCTTGGCACCACTTTTTTAGTTACAGAAACTAACTTCCTTCATTAAGGAGGGAAATTTATCAAGGGGCTGCTATGAGTAGCAAATAAACTCTGCAGGTGTCTTGTGGAATTCAGATGAATGTTGTCTGGCATAATAACTAATGTTTAATCTTGAATTCTTTAGACGTATAAACAATATTTTTCAAGATACGAGTGACTACGTCAAAAAATCCAAGCTATTACAAGCCTTATACTCAAATGCTAAAAAATAAAGGATAATGTAACATCTCTATTAAGTTTTTAGTTTGATCTACCTTGAATTACATGGGTATTTTTATGTGTATTTGAAAGTACTCTGGGGTGCAGGAAAGCTTCCCAAACAAGCAGGGCTTTGTAATAGATATTCTAATTGTGCAATTTTCAAATGGGCGTGGAAGATGAGTTGGAAAATTGTACCGTTGCATTGAAAGTGTACCGTTTACATAGAATTTGATAAAAATATTCATACAAAGAAAGCATCTGATGAAACTGTGAATACCAAGGTAGTAACGCAAAACTGTTCACCCGCTCCCTCACAATCTGAAGCTGTGATAATAGGACTTGACACCCATATGAACCCATTTTCTTGGAAGAACTTGTGTGTAGCATAGGCCAATGCATTCCTAACCCTTGCAACCTGAAATCATTTTACACCATCAAAAGAAAACGATAATAGTGAAAACGAAAATAAGATTATCTTCTAAGAGAAAATAGTAACTGAATGTTAAGAATCCACCATGGCAATCAAAGTACGAATTTATGAACCAACTGAAAATGAACTGAACAAGGAGAGAAACCTCTCCTCCAAGGATTACCCCTTCTACAATTGAGCCACTGCTCTATTTTCCCAAACCAAAGCATCAGAATACCCTTCTACCATTTCCCTTTTCCCACATTTTTTCATTTAAGCCTCTTCAACTAACTCCCTTTTATTCTACTCTTCTATCTTAACTCCAAGTTAAAATTTACTCATGACAGACTTTACATCAAAACATCATATGTAGTCCAAAAGGAGGGAAGGAAACTAACAACCAGCCGCTAAAAATAATTATTGCCAAAGCATTCTATACCAATATTCTGCAAGCATTGAAAACTGACATCATTAAATCTTTCAACCTATGAAGATGATACAAACTGGTTCAGTGCCCACTAGGTTGATAAATAGCAAAGCTACAACATAGCTGCAGCAGAGTTAATTGACAAGCTGGTATGTCAAAATTTATCAATGGTTGGCTTTGAGCGTAAAAACCAATATAGTGGAAGGAATTTTAGACTGACACTGAACCCATTTCTAGTGACTATTAATTAAAGTGGTACAAATGATAATTTTAGATTGTCCCCAAGGGAATTCAAAGTCTGCTCCTTGAGGTTACAAGGTCATACGGTTACCGCCGCGCTAACACCTCATGGACAATTTCTGGTAATTGTTCATTTGGATTATTTATACATATTATGTTACATATATACATGACTTCAATTTTGATCTGTCAGTAATTTGTGGTAATATGAACAATCAAAATACTCAAACTACTAATCTGGATATTTTATGTGATCCAAATATTGCAATAACATTCACACCAGCCATTTCCCACCAGTAAGTGCATGCATCAAATTTTGGAGATGCATGCTTGTAAATAAATTATTCATTATTCATTATGAGAAACCGGGTGCATATTCATTCATTTAGAAATTTGCATCACATAATAGGATGGATGGAAAACAATAATATTAAAAGAACTTCAAAAAAGATTAAAAAAAAGTGAAGAAGATTAAGGAATTGTTCCTTTTTGACTAATGAGGTAAAGGTGTAAACATATGCTAAAGAGAAAAGGAAGACATACTGCACTAAAAGTATTTGTCCTTGGACGAAGATGTGCTTTTGTTCTTAAAAATTCTCTGCTGACTCTTTTCTTTTGGATGGGAAAAGAGGGATCACTCTTGCCAACCTGAACATGCAAGACCAAAGTTTTTCATGATATTGCAAACTTGAAGATAAATATTTAAATGAATCTATTAACAGGTTTATATATAGAAAAAATGAAATATATTCTAGCATAATCATTTGCAGAAATGCTGCTCTTTTCAGTTATATTAGTGTAACAAAAAACCAAGTAAAGACGTAAGGGATAAAAAGAAAAATATAAGTCTAAAATAGAGTTACAATGATAAAATCAAGCCATGTAAAATGATCAGCGAATTTTTACTAAAACATCATTACTTTTATTACTTTATAGAGCATAAAGCAAATATATTTTCATCAGCAGTACCAAAAGGCCGGAGCTAGCTCTTTCGTATGCATGTAGTAGAGTGAGACTGTCAGCACTTTTACATAAAACACACATCAAAATGTAAATATAACAAATAACAAATTGAAACTTCAACGCCAAAACATTGTAGGGGAGGTTGTCTGTGCAACATTATGTAGCAATATATGGGAAAAATGAAAATGGGGCAACGGCAAAGGGTTAAAACTTAAAATACATAAAGTGTTAAGGAAAACAGAACAAAGCAGGGACATCCTACAACTTGCATGACAACAAAAACTGTGAGACCGTGGTATTGTTAGGAATAAATGAGAACTAACCAGTACTATTTTGTTGACCTTCAATTCTACTTTCTGTTTTGTTCCTTGGCTCTTGACCAAAATTCCTTGCACCCACACAGAGGCGCCAGTAGTAATCAAGGAAGATTCTACCTGATAATAATAATAATAATAATAAGCTCATTTGGTTGAAAAGACAAACACATAATCTCTTTCCATAACAAGGAAGAGAGCAAAAATAAAAAACAAGCATACCTGATCATAACCCTCAACCTCAGAGTCCAACACACATTGCATGTTAGAAAGACACGAACCATCGTTAATCTAGACACAGTAAACAAACAAAAAATTGTTCAAACAGTTATAAAACTAAAAATTCACTGTCCACGTAGAACTCCAAAAGTAACTACCGATTTAAGTCAAACCTTCTTCCTTACAATTTTGCCTTTAACCGCATATTTTTTTCCTAAATTTAAATTTAAAAATATACAATCTGAAATTCAGATAAATTCATCATATAATAATATCAATATTATGAAACTGTAACGAACAAATTAAGTTAATACGAACACTACACAATGATGAAACACAAAATATATATTTGACTCTATAAGGACGACTAAAATTGAAATAAAATGCAATGCAGACTAGGCTAATTCGAAGGAAGTGCAACGTAATTGACAAGTTTAATCGCTGAATTCAATTAACCTCAAGGAAAGTGACGCTACTCTGAAGGCGAAGAGTGCGAACCCATCCCGTAATGACGAGGGTGTGGCCGATGACATCGAGTTGATCGCCTTTTACATCGGCGACTTTGAGCTTCTTCCGGAATTGTGAAACCTTGTTGGCGGTGTCGTTGGTGGAAGGAAGAGTAGCGGTGCAGAAGAGACGGCGGTGACGCGAGGAGAAAGGAGAAGATGAAAAGGGAAAGGAACGGAAAAAGGAAGGTTTAGGTGTTGAAGAAGCATTGATATGTAGTGAGAGATAAGCAAAGGCGGCGTAACCATATGGTTTGACTATGCGTAACGGCCTTGTTGCCATTGCAACACCCATTTGCTTTCTTCTACTTGTTGCCACTAACTCACTTCTTACTCTCGCACAACTCCTATATCCGTTGAGTTATATTTTAATTTTTTTCCCCTTTTTTTATATACGTAAATCAATTAAATTTTTCAAATATTTTTTATTAAAAAAATATTCAGAGGTTCAAATTGAAATAATACATAAAAAAGTAGCTTGAATTTAATATGGTTAAGATTCAAAATATTAATCTACCAATAAATTCACATTCTCAATTAGATAGGTTAAATAGTTAAATAACATAAAACAACATACATAAAATGTAATTGTTTTGGTGGCTCGATCTGATGTCTCATATCGACTCACCCCGATATCATGATATGTAGCGGGTATTTAGAGTTTTAAGACTTCGACGGTCTAACCTAATTATAACGCTTTAAGTTGGCGCACTGTCAATCTACCTGCATTGATGGCCATTCAATGTCTTTATCATCTCTCCATTCAGGTATTCACCAATATACGTAATGCATTTGACACTAGAAAATATACTCGAATAAACAGCCTATATAAATAATACATTCGACACTAGAAAATATACTTGAATAAATACTTGCTTAGGTGTTTTTATGTATCACTCCTCAATGGGTTCGAAGTTTCTTACAAGCATACTTTTTAAATTAGGGGTAAAAATAAGTCATGTTAGCAAACACAAAAACCCGAGGCAAATTATATTTTTTTTTTATATATATATATATAGGTCTAGTAGAGGTTTTAAAAAGTCAGGTATAAAAAAGTCAAATTTCATACTACTTAAAAAAAGTCTTTTACACCCACTAATTTTAATATGGATGAAAATTTTAGACTAAATAACACATGTGGTCCATTAACTTAATTTCAATTAACGCTTTAGTCATTTATCTTTATTTTTTTTCGATTTGGTCATTTATTTTAATTTTAAGTGACAATTTGATCTTTTTATGTCTAGTAGAGGTTTTAAAAAGTACTATAAAAAAGTCAAACTTCATACTACTAAAAAAATTCGCTTACGTCCACAAAATTTAATATGGATAGAAAAATTATGCTAAATAACAGATGCAGGGTCTCTTAACTTAATTTCAGTTAACATTTTAGTCATTTATCTTTTTTTTTTTTTTCTTGTTGATTTGATCAT
>JBBPBR010000007.1:10892387-10907174 GCA_037974775.1 Cicer pinnatifidum | reverse complement strand
TTTTTCTTTTTAGTGATCAAACATATATATATATATATATATATATTTAAATATACACCAATTATTTTTCATAATATATATTTATGATCGAATGTATATTTAAAAAGATTATATTTATATTATTTTTTCATCAATTGCAAATTATCATTAATATAATTTTTACTGTAAATATTAAAATCAAATATTTTTAGTGATAAGCTGATTAATGAGAGTGTTAAAAACATTTACCGCTATTAATGAATGAATATCAATTAGTAAAATATTAATAATGACAAATAAAAGTTAAAAAATGAAATTTAAAATATTAAAGAAAAACTGGTTTGGGAAATTGCGATAATTGGAAGTGGATGAGAAGAGCATTGCATTTGCATTGGGTTCCAACAACAAGTACTAGGTAGGAGTTTGGCGGTGACAGACAACACAACCATGGCCGACCACTCCGACGAACTCGACCAACTCCTCGACAGTATGCTCTCTCTTCACCACTATCTCTCTCTCTATATATATTTCTTTTTATCTCAAACTCCTTCGTTTCAATATTTTCAGGTGCTTTGGATGATTTCCAAACCCTCAACCTAAATTCATCCATTCCAAGGTCTCCCTCTCTAACTTACTCTTTTTCAACCCTGCAATATTTTTCATTTTTAATTGAATCTCAAACGTTGTTTGTTTGTTTCAGAAGCGTGGAACCAAATGGTAACAAAGAGGAGAGTCCTTCTCTACCATCAGGGGTTCAAGGATTGGGGATGGGGCTACCCGATTTGAGAACAAAGAAAAAGGGGAAACAAAAGGTTTCCAAAGATACTACTCATGCCTCCGAGGCTCTTAACAAACTCAGGGAGCAGACTAAAGAGGCCGTTAAAGGCCTCGAATTCATCCCCCCACCCGGTGTCGGTGATGATTTCGGTAAAGATGCCATGATGGAGGATTGGGTTAAACAATTTGAAGACCTTGCTGGCTCTCAGGTTAAATTGGTTCATAGTCTTATTTCTCTAATTCAGTTTCATAATATATATGCAATTTAATCTTATCAAATTTCACTTTCAATATTGATATTTTATATTTTTATTTATTTGGAAATGAATTGTGTTATTAAGGGGAAATTGGTACTGAAAATGGTCTCACTAAATAAACTAGTTACTTTTGGAGTTTATTTTATATTATGGTATATAGATTAAAAAAATGAGATTAATCATCTCATGTTTTAGAAATTTATATATGTTGGTGATTAACTGCATTTGGTGTAATCTTAGTTATAACATGCTATTTTACCAAATGCAGTGATCTTACTGTATGCAACACGTTGGTTCTTTTATTTCAATCACAATACATTTTACTTAACTAAGATACTCCTTGCATTGTGAAAGAAACTAGTTTTTTCTTTCGTGATTGTCAATGGGCGTTTTCATTTTTCAAGTGTCAAATGCTTCTAACGAAAATACCTTAAACAAATTTTCTCATCAGAGTTTTTGAATATATCATTAACTATTTCTGCAAATACCTTAGATCAAAGTGTTGATTCAGAACTTAAGTAGATAAGTAACTTAGTATTGGATTTAGTGATTACTTAAGTTTTGGAGTTATGATGACGAGCTTGATGCCCAATAACAGAAGCAGCTTCTGTTTGATGTATTGATCAATGTAAGTTTACTTTCTTTATTGGAATTTGTGTTGATAACAATTTTATTAATTCGTTTAGGACATGGAATCTATTATGGAGACCATGATGCAACAACTTCTGTCCAAGGAGATACTTCATGAACCAATGAAGGAAATAGGAGAAAGATATCCTAAGTGGTTGGAAGAGCACAAAGCTAGCTTAAGCAAAGAAGATTATGACCGGTATTCACACCAATATGAACTCATAAGGGATCTTAATGAAGTTTATGAAAAAGATCCTAGTAACTTCAACAAGATTGTTGAGCTCATGCAGAAAATGCAAGAATGTGGACAACCTCCAAATGATATTGTCCAGGAGCTTGCTCCCGATTTCGATTTAGCCAGCCTTGGCCAGCTGTAAGTTCCTTCTTGATGTTTATCACAATATGTACCTGTAGTAGTAATCTCTATTTGCTTATTTCAAAATAAAATACTTATGCATGAACATTCATTTATGTAGTTTCAGCTTCCTAAATAATCAAATAAATGAATCATTTGTCATGGAATTTAACTAATAGGTTGTATAAGTTGACTGTAGAGCTGCTTATTTCAATTCATATTTATGGTTGATGACTGATACTCAGTAGTCGCCAAAATAAATTGGCAATTTATGATAAACAAAAATAAGTTTATTTATTTATTTTTATTGGGGGAGGAGGGTAGTTACTTTGCATATCAAATTAAATTTTGTTGAAATTTTGTGATCTAACTTGCAAGGAATTACTGCTAGTTAAATTGGCATCAAGATATCCTAAAAAAACATAGTTAAATAGCCTTTGACCCTAGTGGACCGAACCTCCAACGTCAAAGATGAGTGTGAGGGAGAGAGAAAATGCGGAAAAGATGGAGAGTGAAAGAAATTTAGAGAAAGATGGAGATAGTTTTCTTGTTGTAAAGATAATTGTTGCTTTATACCTTTTGCTTTTTTCAAAACTTTTTTTTTTATAAACTTTTCTGAAAACATGATTGCTATATCTAGTTTTAATTTTTATCTCGTAGTTGTCAAACTACATATCATGTGCGACATCAACTGATGCGAACATTTTCTTCTACAGATCTTCAGAAAGGCTTGAGTCTCAGCCAAATTGTTGTATAATGTGAAGCTGTTTCGTCTTCTCATATGATGGCTCAGCTACTGGTTTGCAGATTCTCAGGAACATTTATTTTTCACATCATAATAATATAGTTTTACGCGTTACTATTGTTCTTTTCTTGCTTACTGTAAGGTTACTGGATCTCACACTTTTTATAGCCTCCCTTCAAGGTTGTATATGATCCGAGGGTTAGTTCATTCACATTTTAAGCAGTGATAATACATCGCACTGCTAGTTGCAAACAAATTTACTTTCTGATAATTTGAGTATAATTTATCATTTAATCTCGAGATCCTTGAATTTGATGCCCATTATGCATCGCAATGAGTGATTTGGATTAGGTGTAGTCACCCTGCATGCAGCCACCCAATCTTGGTCGTTCTATCAAAGGTCGGACGGTCCATATTTAAAGGTAGATTTTGATTTTTTAACAAAAATCCCGACCTTCAAATCTGATCTGTTTTCCCCCCAAAAAAATTATGAGTTGTTTGATTCTTGATCAGATGGTGATATCACGTGACTACACACAATCCAAGTCCCATGATGAGCTATTAAAGTAATTTTAAGGTGAAATACCACAATCATTCTTATCTTGGTTATAGTCCCGTGCACTTCTTACAAGTAGTGGTGCATGGATAGACCAGAAGATAAAATGGTGAAATCTTCACTCATCTTATAAGGTGCCTCTTGAGACCTAATGATCACTTTAAATGTCAAATGCTAACCTTTGGAAATTATGTCTTGATGGGTGGTATGAATAATGGTTTTGTCCATGGGAAGTGGAAACACTATCTTTTTGTTGAACAAGGATAGAAGTTATTTCCATGATCTGTTACTCAAACTTACCATTTAGTAGTGGTTTATAAATTATATCACTGCTTAATATTTACAGAGTTTTTCCTCGTAGGGTAAAATTTGTGTCAAATTGCTACCTATTTAGTACTCTTTTAAAGGCTCTAGGCTAGTACCAGTTTAGGGCGATCAACATAAAAATTTGTGAAAGTACAAAGCAAAATCAATATTCATGAAATAATAAAAAGAAAACATGCATCGGTGTTGCAAACTTGTTAGAAGTTAGAAACTATTGAAGCTACGGAATGCAAAAGAATTTTTTTTCTTTTTGTCAATAAATTAAGAGTTAGTGAGAAAAAAAACATTCAATTTTGTTGGAGTTTTGTACCAGGCACCCCTAATTTTACCTGCCACCCCCCATTAATTCTTAAAGACTATTATACCCTTCTGTAAAAAAATATAAAAGCATAAAAAAAAATTACCATTCTGATTTCACACCCCACCACATTCAAAAATTTTGAAAAAAAATGTAGGATTCAGAACTTTAAAAGTTTCGAAATGCATTTCAGTAAGTTACTCGAAACTTTTGTAATTTTAAAACCTTCGAAATGCAATGTTTTTTCAAAAATACAAATTTTCGAAAGTTTGGATAAACACCAAAGTTTCGAAATCCAAATAATTCGAAAATTTTGATGCAATTGAAAATTTCGAAATGAAATGTTGCTTCGAAAATTTTGACTTGAATGAAACTTCTGAAACATAATGTTCGAAAATTTATTACTATTTATTATTATTTATTACTATTAATTTACTATTTATTATTTATTACTATTTATTAGTATTTATTACTATTAATTTACTATTTATTTCAAAAATGCAACAAGTAAACAGTGTAATAAAGGAAAAAAAAAGTTCCATTCCTTCCCTTTCGAAAGTTTCAAGCTCATTTCGAAAGTTTCCTTCCCATTTCGAAAGTTTACTTTCCATTTCGAAAGTTTCTTCTCATTTCAAAAATTTTCATCTATTTCGAAAGTTTTCTGGGTTTCGAAACTTTCAATATGTTCGAGCTTAACTTCGAAACTTGTAGAATGGAAACTTTCGAGGTTCTCAGTGTTCATGGTTTTAAAACTTTCGAGGTTCACATGAAACTTTCGAAAGTTTGAAAAGGATGGCAAAGTTTCAAACTTTTCTGTTTTTTTGTACGTCGAAGGTTTCAAATTTTCGAAAGTTCCTTACTTTTGAATTTCGAAACTTTCAATTTTTCGAGTGATAAGTTGGTCCAGAGTCGAATATTTTAAACTTTCGAATGAATCAGTGAAAAATGAATCTAAATTTTTTTTTTGGTTTTTATAGAGGTAATTGAGGGCAAAATAGTCTTTTACTCATGGCTGGGGGGTGGCATGTCAAATTGAGGGGTGTCTGATACAATTCTCATTTTGTTGTTGTAAGGCTTGAGCAGGGCCTAAACCCAAAAACTACAGTTGTTTTTTGAGCTAGCCGAGCTTGAGCAGCTTTTATTTCATTTCGTTTCTTTGTTGGCACATGATAACGTATGGCAAGTCACAAGTATTATTGAAGCTGATAAATATTGACTGAAAAAACATTTTACACTCAAAAGTAAACATTGAACTAGACTATAAGTAGATGGTTAAAGGTGTTCTGAAATGAGATATTTATTTTTGAAGTGAGTTTGAATTTTCATAGATGCTTTGAGATTAGTTTCTGGTTTGTCGTTGCAACTAGCAAATTATGTAGATCATACATACTCTAACAAGGTGGAATTCGTTAAAAAAAAAAAAACTAGGCGTTTAAAATCCAACTTTTTGAACATATGGAGAGGAGACATGTAAATTATATAGTAAGAAGAGTAGTGATAATTAAATTGAGAGGATGCAAAGGAAGACAGATGAACACATAAAGAGAAATGAGGGTCCGTTTGTGAGTAAGTTTAGAAGGGGAAAGGAAATGAGGATTTTGGAGAACTTTTTCAAATCCCATTATATCTTTATAATAATCTCAAAATTTTAAATGTATATAATCCCCATTTCATTCTCTGCAAACACATTTCAAATAATGCAGAATATTTCTCTCTTCCAAAGTCTTTCCCTCCCCTCTAAAGATGCTATTATGAATTAAATGAAATACGTTTGCTCTAGCTAGTAAAAAACACAGGAAAGAATTGGATTTGTTTAAAGTTCCAATTTACTCCTCTATTTGTCTCATCCTATGTTACTGCCGAACAGGCTTACAAGGTTTAATACAGGAACAAATCAGGCCCACCATACATCTAATGGCAAAACAATCTTTATATACACAATAATAACTTCTTGACTGCCTCCTGCTAATGAGTCTAACTATCCCTCTCACTCCAAAAAATATAGTGAAAAATTCCAACCTTGACCATCTTAATAATGCCAAATTCATTGCAGTTCCTCCTCACAAACAAGTGAACAAAAAAACTTTGTGAAGGAAAGACCTTTCTTTGTTCCTGTCAATGTTCCATGCCCAAACAAACATCTCAATACAACTTGTTAAACCAAGAAGGTGGTGAAGATTCTCCTAATCTAGGCATAAAACCTTCCCTTTCTAAAGAAACTTGAAGTCCAGCCATTATCCTTGTCATAGATGTCCACAAAAAAGGTGCAGCACAAAACGCATAACCAAAAACACACAAAGCTCTCACTACACCATCTGAATACCAAGGAAAAGCCATGACCAATAAGACACCAAGAATGCCAAACCACGGCATTAAAACCGGCAACATTGGAAGAAGAAAGGCATTAATTGCGACCAAGCATAGAGCAAAAGCACCAAGCAAATACAATGGCCAACCTAGCATAGGGTGAATTGTGTGAGGAATGATGAAGAAGGGTGTTGCGTATGCAGCAAGGATGCTCCATAAAGCTACTAACTTGAGGATGTTTTGCACCACTGTGATGCTCTTGTCGGAGCGACGGTAGCATAGTTTTGAGAGGCTTGGCTTTGCCAAACGTGTCATTGCTATTATTCCAAGGTATATTGCTGATTGAATCAGTATCACAGCTATCTCTGTGCCATACCTGACCAAAAAAAATTAACTACTTTTTACCATAACTTACATTTTGTGGGGAAAATGGTATTAGAAAAGCTATGGTTAGTAAACAATTCAAATAAAGTAAAAATATTCAAGTGATATCAGAAAACAAATGAACATAATGCTAAGTAGATTAGCACTTGTCTGTTTAAGAAATCCTTTGATTTTAAAGTTCAAAATGTTTTTAAAATGTTTTTAAAATGTTAAAATATGTTTTTAATCTTTATAAAATATTTTTCGTTGAAGGTTAGTTCTATTAATTTTTTTTCTCCGACATTTGGTGCCTCACTTATTCCACATTTCAAGAATTGGTCTCTACCACTTCTTTTATGCTACATGAAATTTTTAATTAACGTTACGCAATGTGGCATGTGCTAACCTAAATTTATGTATCAGGAAAATTGAATACCGCGAGATATCCATCACCAGCAAAAAATTCATGATATATAAAATCCCTGTTCGTGTATTATCAGTCAGCGGAAAACAAGCATCATAGACCAATTCTTAAGACATGAATAAATGAGACCCAACTTATACAAAAAATTAGTAGAACCAAACTTGAACATTATGCTTATTATATAGAGACTAAAAACATATTTAATCAAATATTTTCTATTAGAATCAAGTACAATTCACATACATACAGTCATACACAATAAGTTAAAATACACTCATTATGGATGAAACTTACCCCAAAATTTGATGACGCTTTTCATGCCATTGGAGGCCTAATGGCAGGACCGGCCACGCCCACCAATACCATGGCTTCAACCATGGCGCTCCCGGGAATGTAATCACACTATTGGGACCACAAGGTACGCTCCAACGAAGTTTAAGATCTGAAGTCAGGATACACGTTAGCATGAATTCAGATTGCACTAATTAAGCATTTAAGAAATGCAGTTAGTTTCAAATAGCTAAAAGATGCATTTTTTTCTTACAGTAGTAAGAAGCATCCATTTGATAGCCTAAAGGAAGTCTATAAGTTCCATCAAGCTTGGTGCCATTTGGTGGTGGATGAAACATAGGCTTATCTAGCAACTCTGGGAAGTAGCTAGCTATGAAACCTTGGTCTGCACCATCTGCATTTTCTCTCCCATTCTGTAATTCATTAACCATATCCTTGAACACATCCATTGATGGCTGCAAATATCAGATTATTAGAACCAATGTGAAAAATATCAACTAAAATAATCACCTTTCACATAAAAATATGCATCTATTTTCTTACAAATTCCCTTAGATCTATCTTTATACAAAGTTTTTTGTTCGTTTGGTAACACACATCGAGCTTCTTGGAAAGGGATCGTATCCACAAAACACACGTTAGGACCGATGAATAGTCTTATAGTTGGCCGAAATGATCAAAACAATGGAGAAATACACAGGTTATATTGGAGTTCATTGTTAGAGAGTGACACGTGTCAAACACCAGATGCATCTTCAATCTGAAAATGTCGTGAATTTTATGACAGCATTTAAAAATTGGTCATTATTTTCCCTTTCCAATATATATATATGGATTGCCTCATTTAGCAACTAGTATAACACATTATCACTTCCTTCAAAAAATAGATAAAAATAACACACATTAACATTAGACATTTACATGAATGAAACATGAAAATTAAATAATATAAAAGCAGTAATAATCAAGTGATTTTTGTTGGCATTATGTTGCACTTTCCTAGCAATTTAATTGTGTAGGACATTTTGGACAAATATAAAAAAGATTTACCTGCAAAACAAAGAGGCCTGTGTGGAAAACGCAAGGATTGATAAAGACAGCACAAAATTGTCCACATTGAAACAACTCGTCAGTATTTTGTAGGAAGAGGTTGTCAGCATCCAACATGACTACCCTGTCATAATCCACTAAGCTCCACGCATAGAGTTTGTTCAACGATAATTTAAATCTCTTGTCAAAGTTGTCTTGATGCTTATATGGATTATCCATATTTTCCACTCTCACTACTTTAGCACCGTCTTCCTTTTCACTGGATAATCCACAAAGAAAAAAATAAACTAAGATCAATTATAAAACTCAATTAAGTTAATTAATACTTGCATACACGTATCAAGTGAACTTGTCCAACACATAAAAAAAGTTGCCGATATTTAGAAGTTGTATAACGTAAGGTCCACTCCATCAAATTGGTAATATGGTGGATAGAAATACATATGCCTTTTTCATATGATAAGCCAGGCCTTCTTTTCTCCTTTTTTTATTTGATGTGATGTATTGGCTTTCACTTTATCTAACTAGTCTTTTGAAAAAGAGCATGAAAACAAATTTTAGTGATAAATTGTGCCTTTAATGTTTTTTATTTTCCAAAATATTTAACCATTTTACATAGATTAATAAAATGTGATAAATATCATGCAAATCTAATTTATATAATAATTACAAAGACATTTAATACGTTGAGGTGCATGTTCGAACTCAAAATACTTTTCTTTCTCAGCATTTAGTTTGAAAATTTCATAACTTTAGAGAGAAAAAACGATAATAAATAAAAGACAGAGAAATATGATTAAAAAAAAAGAATTAATAATCATTGCATATTCTATAAATGTAAAATTAAAATAATAACTTAAAATGATGCACATACTATAATATTAATTAGAGTACAATTGTAAAAAAATCAACTAAATCTTGTAAAAAAAAAATCAACTAAAACTGCATCGTAAACTAAAAGTGACGGTTATTTTATAACAAAATATTTTTATAATATTTATCATTTTCCATGAAATATTATTTGAGTAACTTTTATGTTTTTAAATCCCTTGACCGATCCTTTTAAAATATTATTTATCAATTGGCATGAAACTAAAGACCGATCCTTTTAAAATATTATCTATCATTTAGCTTGAAATTATAGGACGAGTAAGCTTGTGAGCTAAAAAGTTAAAGGACCTTTGAGTTAGCGACAAGAGAAAGCACAAGGAAGGTCTCAATATTCCAAACACAATTAATTTCACCCTACATGTGGGTGGTGATTTCCCGCAACAAATTTGTTCTCTATCTTATAATAATGTTATGGCCGTATGGACCACCCCATTGCACAGTCTAAATCATAGCCATCAATTTCATTACTCCTATGACACCTATCCATAATGAAGCTTCAATAAATAGTAGTATGCATATTATTGGTAAAGATACGTTGTAAGTGAGAATTATATAGTATTGAAGATAATTTTCTTCAATAAAAAGCATGATTTTTTCCTACTAACTTGATATAACAGAACATATTGAAATTCATATATCCTTAATTATCACGAACATATATTTTTTATTTGCACCAAAATATGTAGTATACTATAATAAAATGCTAAAGTGAGTTGAGCTAGCTAAAAAGCTTGATCAATTCAGAGCAATTAAAGAAAAATATATAAATAAAATAAAGATAAAGTACAATTAAAAGAAAGTGTATTGAAAATTAAAAAAGTTATTTATTTTGAAACAATTTTTATTGTTGCAAATGAGTTAATTATTTTGAGACCGAAGAAGTATAATATGATATGGTTAAAAACAATGTTTCGTTTATCCATTTCTTTATGATTGGAAGTGTATGTTTAAATTTGTTTTTTATCAAGTGTATGTTTATAACGTTTATCCATTTCTTTAGTGTACAATAATAGAGGCAACGAGGTTTGAACTTAGGACATCGTGTATTGTATACTGCGAAATCATTCACTACTAGACCAATTTTAGTGGCTTATATTCATCAAAAAAAAATTGGTGGCTTACTAACCAATCACCTTTTGAATCATGTCTATAATCAATAAAAGTTCTCTAATTCATAGTAATAAGAAAACAAAAAATCAAGAGTTTATACCAAAAATAAAATAAAATTCAAGAGGCAATGTCGACGGGAATAATTATTATTTGCCTTGCATCATCTTACCTAAACTTTTGTCAAAAAAAAAAACTCGTCATTGCCAATACTGATTGAGATCATACATCATTATCATTGAACAATATTTAAATAATTAAACTAGTTCCGTAATTATATTAATTAGTACTAGAACTTAAGACGCAATTATCATAAACACAAAGAAATGTTATCAAGTACTTGTGCAGCAATTGTTAAGTAGAAAAAAATAATTTAAAATTTATGTACTTCATATTCCTTTCAATCACTATCAAAAACAAAAAAAAATGACATCAAATTTTGAATTACTATTATAAACAAAAATTAATTATTTCTAACTAATTTAATAATAGTATTTAAAAATGTTTGACATTTAATAGTATTTAATATTAATAGTTGAATGTTTGACATTTAAAATTGTAATTTAATAAAATTAAAATATATTTTACTTGAAAATTAAAAATTAATTACATTTAAATAATTTTCTTAATAAATATGAAATAGTTATTTTACTTATAGTAATACTACAAAAAAATGAACAGACAAGGCACGAAGGAACCAGAAAAACCAATGAATAATAACAGTCTTGAACTTAAAACGCAATTCCAAAGCGTTACAATACAACACCACCACCACTCACGAAGTCACAACTCATGTAACTGGTTCATACTTTAATAAAGGAAAGTACAACCACCGATACTTATAAAAGGGAAATAAATATTAAAAAAAAGGAAGAAATAAAATCATTCTTATTTAATAATAATAATAATAAATAAATTTAAATAAATGTTTGTTCTTGAGTAAGATTTTTTTATATAAGTTTTCTTTTTTAAATTCAATTTGTAAATTTAAATTATTTTAAAATCATTTTTATTATTAGGTAGAGTTAAATAAGTTAAAATGACATAAACAAATAGAAGAGAATAAAAAATGTGCAAAGAGACCAAAATCAAATAAAATTTGACCCTATAAATTCGTATTTGTTTATTTTCTTCTTTATAAATTGCGATTTTTATAATTTTTGTCCTTCTAACTTTTTGTAAGCATCATTAAATCTGAAGGAAAATAAAAAACACAAAAAAGCAAAAGATATAATTAAACCACCTAATAAATAAATTGAAAGTGATAGAGTACTAATAATAATAAGATTTTTAACCTAAAAAGTAGTAGTATATGCAGAAAGCACGTGTGGACCCAATTGAAGCCGAACAAGGACGGTAGTCGTAGTAGTAGTCTGGTCACCCATCCCCACAAACCCATAAGCATCCTGCCCTATCACTCCCCAATCAAACCAATTTCGTCTCAATCCAATACACAACTTTTTTTTCCCATTTCCCAATTTTATTTTTTATTTAATCTTATAATTAAATCTTAATTTTTATCTAGAAGCATTAACATTTCAGATATTATTTTAACAATGTAATAAACCCAAATGAAACCCATAGAGAGGTAAAGATAAAAGAAAATAAAGAAATATTGGGAAAATGTAATGAATATGAAAAGAACTTACAGAGCTTGAATCCATCGAGCAGGAACATCAACGGAAGCAATGACAACAAGATCAGCTTGAACATTAAGACGAGAAAGTGATTTGAATAGAACACGTATTGCGATGTAAAACTCATAGTCTCTCGGTGTACCCACATACATCATAGTAGCGTATGCATTTTTATGGGCTTTCACAACTGGGCTTGTTGAAAAACATGAGCCCAATAACAACAACATCAACCACCATCTCATAACAAAACCAACATTGTTGTTGTACTCGCGTTGCCGCATCGCACAACCCATATGTAATTAGAGAAAATTCAAAAATATTATAGCGATAATAACAATATGATGGTGAGATTTTAATTAATATCTATGATGATTTTCCCTTGATATGTGGTGGAGCCAGTTTTGGGTTTGTGAGAGAAAATAAGGAAAAACGGAAGAAAGTAAA
Source organism: Cicer pinnatifidum (assembly GCA_037974775.1). Taxonomy (NCBI): domain Eukaryota; kingdom Viridiplantae; phylum Streptophyta; class Magnoliopsida; order Fabales; family Fabaceae; genus Cicer; species Cicer pinnatifidum. The sequence goes on along the minus strand of JBBPBR010000007.1, from coordinate 10,894,739 downwards.
AAAGTGGAGAGTTTGATAAGAAACATAAATTGTTAAAGAGGACAAAGTGGGGAAGAATGAAACAGCTTTTGGTACATTTCTAGTTAGCTAGCTAGGTACTTGTACGACACCTAGTAGACGCTGCCTCAAAACAGATATCTTCAAATTATAGCTCTAGTTATATACTCTTATAATAAATAAATAAATAAAGTGGTATCAATTTTTTTTATTATGAATAAAAATGATTTATTTAATATTAATATTTTTAATATATCTTACTTAAAAATAATAATTTAATGTTTATAGTTTAATATTTGATATTCAAGTGAATAATTTAGTAAATTTAAATTATATTTTATTTAAATTTTAAAAAATTAATCATATTTCATTAACTTTTAAAATAATTGTGAAAATAGTTATTTTTATTTATATATATAAGAAGAAAAAAACTAATTAATATTGATATAATTATTAAATATTATAATATTTACATTTTATTTCAAATATAAATTTATGTTAAATAATTTTAAAAGATGTGTGATCCACTTATATAAAATATATCTATTTTTATTAAATATTAAATAAAAATAAAATAATAAAAATAATGAATACATTTTAAGATGTTTGACTTCTTTTATAGTACAATATTTATTTTTCTAATAATTATTTTTTTATTTTTTATGTCGACACTTATTTTTATTTGATGAAAAAAATAATTTGCTTTAGTATATATTTGATTTGACCGAAATTGATAAAATTATGGTAAACTAATATAATTTTTGCCTTTTGCAAAAACTATTCTCTGTAAGGTCTGGCAAAACGTATGGTAACTCGCAAAGTCACGGTGATAAACCAAGTATTTAGTCTTTCTATTTTATTTTTTAGTCAAATAAAAGCTCACTTTTAGTCCAACTTCTAATTATTGACACAAGGTTAGTGGTCACAACTCACAAGCCCATTCCCCCAATACTTTCGGATTCATCCAATTAAAAAATAAACATCATTTAGTGATTTTAATATAAGTAAGATAAAGTGTGAAAAAATACAAAAATGTGGAGAAATAAGTAAGATAAAGTGTGAAAAAATACAAAAATGTGAAAAATAAATAAGATTTAATATAAAATAAAGATAAAATAATTAAAAAATAGATAAATATTGATAATTTTTTAAAATATAAAAATCTCACATAAAAATAGAGATCGATTGAGAACAATCGGTGTATAAAAAGCAATTAAGTATAAGTTATTTTTTGTTCTCTTTTTCTTTTTGTGTTTTGGAGAGATAATAAAAAGTTGTTAATGTCACTTGTTTTTCCTCTCTCATCTCTATATCTTCTAAATTAATTAAGAGAAGTTTCTTTTTATGTTCTCAACTTCTCCATCGCCTCACTCTCGCTTCCCTATTTTGTCTTCAACAAATTATTTCCTTCATCGTTGACTAAAACAAAGCTCCATCATCTTATAAAACCAAAATGGCTCCATTCTATGAAATATGTTAGTTTTCACACATTATTTAACTTTCTAACTCAATCTCTATAAAAAAATATATCTGTGCTAGATGAACTAACATTATATAATTTTACAACTTGTTAGTCTTCAATAGTATAGACAAATTAAAAAGATAATAATTATGTATTACGTAAATAAACAAACCAGTCTCTCTATTATAAGAAAAGTAATATTTTCTCAATTTTTTTTTATCTAAAAATTTCATTATTGATCACAATTGTTGATATCATTTCCAGAATATGCTGCAAAAATGATTAGAATGATATAAATTCAATTTAGTTTATGACAAAATAGTCTCTCACATAGGTTCACTTCACGTATGAATCTTATAACCAATCTGTAGTCTAGTCCCCCCATCTCACATAGGTTCACTTCACTTTTGAATCTTATAACCAATTTGTAGTTTAGTCCCATCATTTCATATTTTAAATTATACAATTTCGGTCTCTTTGTTAATTTGTCATCTAATTTTTTATAGCAATGATCATGATTATAAGACGATGCCTAATATATGTTTGTTCACAAGTGAATCATATAGAAATACGTTGAAGTGGATTTTTGAACGACCATTTTTATAGTAAAAAAGTGTTGTGAATTTTAAAAGATAAAACAATAATTTAATAACTTATAAAATTCCTTAAAAGACTTTATAATCAATATTTTGTAGTTTGTGCCTCAAAAAAATTTATAGTTTGAATTCAATGAATTTATATCACAAAAATTTATAGAATTTGAAAAAATTTAATAGATTTTTAAGATTTAAAAATACTTTTCACGTAGTAGTATTATAAATACTAAAATTTTAAAATAAATGCTATAATATATTTAAGGAAAGAAATAAATCACAACATAATTATTAAACTAT
>JBBPBR010000007.1:10863887-10883748 GCA_037974775.1 Cicer pinnatifidum | reverse complement strand
CAATATCTCCCACTTTCAAAGCATTCTTAAACATAGTAATAAATTAGCAGTATAATATGAAATCATAGTGATCTTTCATTTGATATTAATGTAAAATTGTTGTAGATTGCGTATAGTATAACAAGGAATTAGTAAAAGAGTTAACATTTTTAATGAATCTTAATTATCTTAAGAAATTAATCTTTGCATTTGTACACACAGACATCATGATTTTTTAAATAAAAAATACATGTATTGCTAGACCGATCTCTTATGCTCAGATATACAATAAAAAATTGATTTATTTAAAGTAAATAGTCAGTAAAATCAACATATTAATTGTGGGTAAGGATTCTCTACATTTGAATTTCCTACTTTTGGTGACTTTGTATCTATCTCTCTTCATCAATTATTTTCTCTCATCTAAATAATTTTTAATATTTAATTTTAATTACCAATTTTACTCCAAAATACACCAAAGTCACCGATCACCAAAGTTAGAGAATCTATTTCCATCAATTGTATATATTGTAAACAATCATGTTTGGTTATACATATGCAAATAATATATAATTGTAGAAATTGTAAACAATCCATTTGTAGTTCGGTGCATAAATAATATAGTTATACATGTTAATCAATTAATACTTGAGTAAATAATATTAACTAGGAAATGAGTGTCTCATATCACTCTTAACATAAAAATATACTAGACAAAAAAATCATAGACAAATTTAAAGTATTTATTATTGATGCGACTCGCAACAAAGAAATAGAGTTTGATATAATAACACTCATCTCCTTCATCTTTACAAAACTATACAAGGTGGGACTTTTGCATAGAACCATGGAAAAAACAGAAAGATTAAATAATAAATGTACAGTGAACAAATGGTGATGGTCTTGGACTCAGCACATCATACAGTGGACGAGTTGAGGCTGACGTCACTGGTAAGTACCGACGATAGTGGTTTGGAAACAGTTACACGAGCACGAGTGGAAGAGACGAGGACAACATTAGGAGATTAGAGCAAATCCAATCCACCACTTTCTCTTATCTGCATGGTAACTTTACAATTAATTACAACAAATTTCTTTTTATTAAAATAATTACTATTATTATTACAGATTTCTCATCTCAGAAATTGGATCAAACAAAATTAAACGGATAAACAGCATCGAATTGGTCAATAAACTGAGATCCAACACCAATTCGCCGTCAATACTACTTTCCTTTTTGTTATAACAAATTTCTCATCACACAAATCAAATTAAACGAGTAAATCATACAAATAATTAAAATTATCGAAATAGTAGTATCAAATCCAAACAGAAATCAAATGAAATATATACACACACATGAAAAAGGTAAGATCAGATCCAAATTACAACAATAAACACCGAGTTCAACGATTATTGAACAACGGTGAATTGAAATAAAGCAAAAAAGGAAAGAAAACACAAACTGGAAGTAGTAATTAGTAGAACTAGAAATAAAGTGATCGATAATCACGTAATCAAATCAAAGTGCGAGCATTGAAAGAGCATAAAACATTTCCTCCTGTTCATTTTCCAAGTCACGATCTGATTGCGAAGAAGTTGAATTCGAAGCTGTGACGGTGGTGTTAGTTGGAAAGATTAATCTTAAAGCACGTCCCATTCTAGCTACGCTGGAAGTTTGGGGTTCAGTATTGAAAGCTATTTGACCTAATCTGAAAAGAAACAATCTCGACTGGTAAAGTGCTTCGTCTCTGAAGAATCTGAAACCAATCAACAATTTGAGTAGCAATACTATGCTAGTTGAAAAACCAGCTGCTGCAGGCTTTGCTAGTTGTAAATGAAGTTTCATCACAGTCACCATGTGCAGTACCATTTTTTGGACTCAATGTTTTCATCTATGTGGGATTCAATTAAAAGCTTAGGACTTATCCTCTTCTTTCAAACGCACTATAGTTTTTTAATATTACAACACTTGTAATAATTAATGCTGTATTTTACTCTTTTTTGTCGTGAGTGTAGCTTGGATTACAAAATTTAGAGAATTTTAATTCTGGAATACACTTTTCTTCTCTATATTTGTCTTATCGTTAGTCTCTGTTGAAAAAAATAAAATATTTTTACTATTTTAATACTTTTTTCCTTAATCACGATTTATCATTATTTTTGTTTTAACATTAAGTTTACATATAAATGAAATTCTAATAAGTTTACATAGTATGAAATTCTATTTTAATACTTCTTCGGGAAAATTTTGATATGTGTGATGAAAATAAATTTTCAAGCCCAAACGTAATTCGCATTTGATCCCACGTGTTTTTATTTATATGTTTCACGGCAAATATATATTTTGACAAATACATACAAGTAAATTTACTATTAATTTACTTTTAATAGATAGATAATATTGAGGATGACAATACAATCTGGATTTGCATGTATTTATATGAATCCATTGTAAATTAGACGGAAAAATTTCGTTTTCATTGAAGGTGGTGTGGGTATGGATCTTCTCCGATATTAAAATTTAGGGTCAGAAGTGGATTTGGGGTGTCATCCCGCACCCGCGTCTGAATCCTGCTAATAATATTATCATTATTTTTAAATTTTATATATACATATATATTTAATATTTTTTTAATATTAAAAATTATAATTATCTCTTTTATAGTAAATATGATTTTGATATTTTTTATTTTATTATTATATAATAATTATTATTTTGTTATATTAATTATAAAAAATATAAACATAAATTTATTATTTTATATATATCAATAAATAGATGCAGTGGAATTTAAACCCTTTGTACGCGAACAAAAATTTAAATTTTATATTCAATAAAAAAGAATGAAAATGTGAATTTTCCCTAATTTCTCGTATGTAAAGTGAAGGACACAAAATCCACCACTGTGACACCTTGTTGCCATGCCTAGATGATATGTAGAAGTTATCAATTTTATAAATATTATTTAAAATATTTAGATATTATATCCTTCATCTAATGCATGCTTTTTAACATTAAATGTTCACTTGTTTCTATGCAATAAAATGGGATGACGAGTAATATAAGTAATGAAATTAAACTTTTAAATAAAATTAATAAATTAAATACGACTGATTGATTATCTTCATAAGTGTGCAAATAATTATTTTGTTTATATTTTGTTAAAGAATGAGTATAAATTTTATTAAAATATAATTGATATAGGATAAGGTTAAGGCTCCTTAAACAATGGGATAAAGCATATAATAATTTAGTTATAGATAAGAAATGCGAGACACGCACAATATTCTCACAACTTTTTCAACTCCCTTATAAGTCATCATATATCAAAAATATGAAACATGTATATATTTTTAGGTAAATATTATTAAGTACTCTAAAAAAGTATATTAACAAATCAAATATAGAATTTTATAAACTTGTGTATTTTACACTTAAAAAATTTAAAAGTTACTTTGTTCAGCATATAATTTCTATTTAAAAAATCTTTAACAAATGCTTTTATGACTCATACTAGCAAAATCCATACTTCTATTATTTAATTAAAATAGTGCATCCTATGAACAGGAGGTCTTATTATTTATTCATACAAGTTGTTGATAGCATTCACAACTTGAAATTAAATCATTGCTATTTATCTTAGTTAAGGATAAACCAGAACACGGGTTAAGCGTATAATGCTATATAGTATTTTATATCTTGTATTGATTAAAGATAGTATATATAAACTATGACTTAATAAATAAAAAATGGTAGTAAACTACAACACGGAGAAAACGTCCAATTTTTTATTGAAAACGAAGAAAATAGGAATAGTTTTTATGCTAGATGGACCCTAGCTGAAAGTTATACTGATTTAAACCAATAATAATATTAAAAAAATACTGTTGCATTGCTAAATCATCATACAGATTAGTTTGCACGGAAGTAGCAGTTAGCATTTGACAAAATTCAAAATAAGGTTTGAAAAATATCAAAACTCAATTAAAAAATAATGATAGCTTTCACCAAAAAAAAAATATATATCTGACTCTATTTTCGTGCACAACTGATAGAGAAAATTGTCAAAAAAAACACAAACACACACGAGAGAAAATGTTTGTGAATCCACAGCATCACATAACACTTTATGTAGAAAAGTATCAAAAGAAATCATGTATAATTTTGAGTTCCCCATTTGATGGATCAAAAAATGCTTCAAGATCTGCAGAACAACATGCTTCAACATTTGTTGATCCTTGCGGTTCTACGTTCCTGGGTGTTGCAAGAAGTTTTATTCCCTGCTTCCAATATCTTTTATCTGCAATCTTAAAAGGAACGAATAAGCAATAGATCATAGTGTTGTAATAGATCTTTTATAAGATATATACCATATATGGCACGTCTTAGGCCTTGATTAATTTTGTTATCTACAATTTTGTTTGTTGGTACAAACATACGTGTTTGGATTCACGGTGAATTTGACGGAATCAGTGTGCCACTGCAATTAGACAAAAGCTACACTTTTGAATATCATCAAAATCACAATGTCACCCTGATTTCATCAATAACTCACCGTCATTCCATTCCAATCATGCACGTAGTCTCCAACAGGTGTTAATGTGTTAGATCGGAGGGCGAGGCATCAGAGGGGCAGTTAATATTTTACAGGGAAATGAGAGTGACCTGGACCAGTTGATATGACAACAGAATTCTGCGAATCCATCACCCAGTCAATCCAAAGCACAAACCCATGACATACTCCAGTCTTCGTGAAATTAATCTGCAACAGATAAAGCACAATATTGTTTATGTAAAACTTTTGTAACATAGTGCATCTGCATTACACATTTATTACAGTAGTTAGTTAGGTCGAGTTTTTCTTTGTGATGCTGCCCTCAGATAGCTAATTAAAAGATCAATTCAGTTAGTAGGCTGCAACAGAAACAACCTATGGTGCAAAAAGGCACTTGATACCATAGTCTTTTACAACACTAGGTACCAAACCTGCTAATTATACAAATGCATCCAAAGCTTACACCATGATTTATCATAGTACCTGGGATTTTCCTTGACATTGGCTTATCTGTTTTGTGAAATCAAACTCCATCACATCAAATGTCTCACTAAGCACCTGAAACAGTAAACACAATCAGGGTGCATTGATACCAACGCACTATTGTCATGAAGCAAATAGATCTCTACTTCATTGCTTATTGAGAGAACCAGCTTATTACAAGAATGTGAATTTTAGAGTATATTAATTACATCAAATTCTCCACACTGCCAAAGAAAAAAAGGCAGACAAGGACCCTCTTCCAATTCAGATGCATGCCCGCAAGCTCCCAATGTAGCATTAACCCCAGAATGGCCAAAACCCTCTATATTACTCAAGCAGCAACGACTTTTCCAAAGGTCCTGCAAATTGTTTGTCCGATCAATCCACATATACGGTTGTGTTAAACAAAAATAAATGCTTTCCCAAGATTTAAAAAAATGCTTTTCTCAATCTACGGTTTATGTATATGTTTAACTTACAGGAAGATAGATAGCACACGCCCTCAAAATTCCTTTACAGGGAATTATTATAGCATCCTCAGAGAGGATATCATCAAGTGTTGTACGATCCTTCCTAATAAAATTGAGTCAAAGCAAGCAACAAAACTTAAAAGTTAAAACTACATAATATGGATACTTTACACTTATTAAAGCACAGCATATATGACCAAGCAAGTTAAGTTGATGATTATAACAGTAGCTAATGAAATATACCAAAACCGCAGGTTCTGCCATGGAAGCATACCATCATGTCCAAAATAGAAAGGTTCGGCTATTAACAGGTCAACCTACAGATCAAACATATAAGCATTGATATTGAGAAATCATAACAATCCAAAAAACGAAAAAATAGCCTGAAAATTCAATGAAAGGATGTACTATCACATACACAACTTAAATGTGATTTACATTTACTTACTACTACATCCAACAAACAGTTGAACATGCTACCTTCTTAACATGCAGCTAATACATTCTAATTCCTAAGTACAAATAATAATAAAAAAAGGAAAGGTTTTAACTTAGGACGACCAAAGAGTACTCCTTTAGGGCAAAGTTCCCTGACTCAAATACTCTTTTGCATGAAAGAAATTCAAAATCAAAAGAATCTCAAATGTTTACATTGAAAGTCACATTATAGAATTAGAACCGAACACAGCTAACCACCATAATAAGAGAATCCTATTCTATGCCAGAATAAGATAATCTAATATAGACTAAAATCCCAAAGCAATAAATAAAAATAAATAATTTCAAATAGAAAACACTAATTACAAAACCAATGACCCTAAATAAATAACAAAACTAATAATCTAATCTACAAAGGTTTATTACTAGCAAGAAACACAATCAAATTTGCTTATGTGCAATGATCTGATAAAGTATTTGAAAATAAAATTTATATTATTATTTCATACAAAACATATCAGAGTAACACAGTATTAGCTAGATTAATCAGTTCAATTCTATAAATTCCAGGCTTCTCTATTCATGGCCAGAGTCATTGACATTTTACATTTATGCTACATAGGCATCAATAAAGTTCTATGTGCTACATTTCTATCAGAGCTTGAAATTCATATGCATATATACATACAAATTAGAGCCACGCCAACCCAGTGGAATTAGGAAAGTTCAACCTGCTTCTCATTTGTATCGTGCATGGTTAACTGTTTCACCCCCTTTTCAACGGCTTTTATGGAATCAGGTGACAAATTATTTGCACGGGCAGCAGCTTGCAAATACTGGAAGCCTCTTTCCTTCAGCCCCGGAAAAGATGAAATCACATGTGGCGCTTCTGAAAGCTTTGCCACAAGAAGAGGTAAAAACACGCTATCATCTGCAACCACGCATAATAAGTGACGTCTTCCCTGCAACTGTGGAAATTAATAGTTAATGTAATCATATAAGATAAACTGATGAAGAGCAAAAAGTTTTTTTTTTTTTTTTGTTTACAATTTGTTCATTATACAAGTGAAAGGTCATATCTTATGTTGTGAGGTGGAGGAGGAATAGCTTACCACACTTTTTAATGCTTTCAACATCGAAAGCCTCCAATTTTTGTCTCCATAAATTGCAACCCTTTCTGGTGGAAGTACAAGCTGAAAATCTCCATTCGTTGTTAACCCATGATGCAAAACATCAGTTGTTGACATTTGGGTATCTAAATTATATGAGATACTAGTATCAGTATGAGTAGCATGTAAACAAATTTCTTCCCCTCTGAATGTGGATATACCACCACCTGGAACAAACCAAACACACTGTTTCCAGTGGTCACACCAGTCAACAGGACCTGGAGAAGCATGAAACACAACATCAGCAACGAATGTTCTAAATTATTAACAACTATAAATATAATTCATATTCATGTAACTAAACTTCCAAACAGTAACAAGGCAATCATTGTAATGGAATAGTACTACTCTCATGTCAACACAGCCTAACTGAAAAACTATATCATAATAACAAAACCTCACTTGTAATTGTTGGTGAGCTTATCCACCTTGGGGCAGTGGAATAATAAATTGTCCCTTCACGATCTAGTTGGAGTACCCACCTAAAGGACATACAGGAATGTTGTAAACTGAAAGGAAATAAATGCTCTGGTAGCACTAATGAAACACATATATGATTACCAAGAGACAACGGCATGAACTCTGCCATCATCAGTTGCCTTTATGCGCAGCTCAGTTTTGCTATAACTCTCTGGTCGTTTCCAAAAATCAAATTCAAAAATTTTGAAGGGTTCTGAAAGCTGGATGGATCTTAATTAGAGAAGGAAAGACACTACTAATAAATTTTAATGAAGTGAGTAACATAATTCTTTTCAAACACACCGTTTTCAGTTCTTCTCTTATCGGATCACAATGCATGGCATATTGCTGACACTTAACACTTAAAAGACTTTCAGGTCCAGGAGGGGCAAGTCGAATGCCATCAGATGCACCAGCTTCATTGTTTTGCAAATCGTGCAATTGCCATAAGAATGTGCTTTCAACTAGCTGAAAAGGGGACTGATGTAAGAAGCAGAAACTTCTGCGAGACTCAAAAGAAAGAAGAATAAATATGATACAATGAAAAGGATCTTTATGTTAACCTGTCCATATGTAGTTGCTCGATATGGTACAGTCAGAGGGTTCTCCACCAACAAATTGTCATGTGCATGTTGTAGGGTTGGTATAAGCCCCTCACCCAGTAATTCTGAATCTAATATCTCGCTCACCTGCAATAAAGACATTAATTTTCCTAACTGAACAATAACAATAAAGGTCCACCACTTCAAAGAACAACATCTTATGAAATGCTAAAAATTAGCTCTAACTTTAGCTCTCATAATCACCAATTCATTAGTCTACCTATCTACCTATTTTAAGAAAAAGTCTTCCACACATGACAGGCGAAGGAATTTGATACTTCTATTTCCACCATTTTCCCCTCACAATTATACAATCTTTGATGCAATCTTTACGAGTATATTTAACTATGAAGCATTGATATAGACACGAACACCAACGTGTAAATGCCAATAATAATAATTTGAGAAAATAAAAGTGATCATATGTAACATGTCAGTGTTTGTGTGGACACTCAGGCATTCCTTGAATTCGAGCTGTCCATGCTACTCAATGCATAACAATCAATACCATCACGTAGACAACAATAATAATTTGAAAAAATAAAAGTAATTGTATTGTATCTAAACCATATGTGTCAATGTCATGCCAGCATAGACACTTAGACATGTCTTCAATCTTCAATCTGAACTGTCTATACTAGGTTGATATTTAACAATCAATAAGTGAGGATTAAGGAAGTGCTAGTGCTAGTTGCCAGGACACAAGTTCAATGAGTGCAATGTAACTTACAAGAACATCGGCACGTGAAGATAAATCAAGACCAATTTTGAGTTCATCAGATCGCTTATTGATAACTTTGATTCTTCCTTCCATACCATTAAGGCGCAAAACCTTCTTCATCAACTTCACCATAGGAAGATAAGACTCACATGCCGTTACAGTTCCTTTCCCACCCATAGCTCGTGAAGCCATCATCGAAAGTAACCCAGTTCCAGCACTGCACAGTTATTAGAAATAGCATCACACTATAAGAAGAAAAAAAACTAAACCCTAAACATGTTCACAATTAGATTACCCGATATCGATAACGTGGCAAGGTTTTGTGACGGTTTTCTCAATGGCTTCACGATATGCTGTGTTTCTAGTGGAGTCATTGAGCATGTCCAAATACGAAGTCGTTGCGAGAAGAGGTTGGTGGAAGGTTTGTTCGTCGTTTTCTTCGATGACGACCCATTCAGAGTTACCGGTCAAAGGGTTTAGCTTGAGCTGGAAAATGCACTGTGTGGACACTGAACTCATGGTTCTAATAGCGGTTAGCGTAAAAGGTGAATGAGTTGGACGAAGAAAATGAATTGCGGTTAGGATTTTGGTGAACAGAGAAGACATGGAAGAACAAGACAGTGTTTCAGTGACATGGTTAAAAAACAGACAACGTGTCCTAAACCTTAAATTATCCGATGGTTTCACTTTTATTTGGAATTCACGATATTTGTCCTCTTAATTTAAAAGTTTATAATTTTAATTTCTCTTTCATATTTTTAAAATACAAAATAATAATTTGACATATTTTTAATAACATAACATAATTATATAATATAAAATTATTTATAAATATTAATTATTTATATGTTATTAATTAAATTAAAAATATAAAAAAATTGAGGTTGAAATATAAGTTTTTACGACGCTTTTATTCAAATTTCATAGTGTTAATAATTATACATCATCGTGTTATATGTCACATTCTTTAAAGTATCTCATGTCATCGTTTTTAGTTCAAAAATCAAAGGGATGCACCAAAATTGTTGACTTTTAAAACTTTTAAAATATGAGAGTCAATTTCGTGAATAAAAAATATATATAGAAACTGAAATTGCAGTTAAGCATTTTTTTTATTTGATCATTTATTTTAAAATTATTTTTATTTTTAGATTTAAACATTTGATTCCTCTTATGAGTTAGTGTCTCTTTCATTTTCGTCATGTAAGTGTCTCTTTTATTTTTAAAATATTGTTGTTGTTAAAAGATAAGCAACGACCATTTGACGAGGTAGATAAATAAATTAAATAATTAAAAAAATTAAATTAAATATATTCATCACTCTGAGACAAAATCTATAAAATTCATATATCCATTGATGATCAAATTCATAATTCAAATCATCCAATAGACTCGTATGTTTACCTTTAACAAAATCAAATTCATCAAATAAACACTTAAATATTTGATCCTCAAGTCACAAAGATAATATCTTCTTTTTATAATTCGCCAACAACAAATGTGAGTTGTTTATTTGATGAATTTAATATTGTTATTGTTGTTGGAGATAGAAATATGAGTTGAATATTTGAGTTATAAACTTGATAAAAATATTAATTTTGTTGAGTTGGTAATTAATTTTCTAGATTTTATTTGAAAATGATGATGAATTTTCTGGTTTTATTTAAAAAATAATAATATTATTGAGATTTTAAGACATACAATATCAAATAATTACTAAAAATTAAGTAAATATTTAATTAGAAAAGAAAAAAAAATAAATGACTCCATTATTATCTTACATTTTTCTACTTGTAGCATTATATTTTTATTTTTTTAACGAGATCATTGTGTTCTTAACAATGGAGTTAAGTTACAAGTCCAAATATATAATTCTGCGAGATTGATTTGCATTGAAATGTAGGCGGTAGAAGTATTAAAAAAAATCAAAAACTGAATCAAACTGCCGAGCTGAATTGAACTGAACTATTTTTGAACTGAACTTATTTATAAAAATTGAGAACCAAAGTGTTTTCGAACTGATTTTTTAAAATCAAAACTGAATCGAACCGGTTTTTAATTCAAAAAAATTGAACTAGATCGATTTTTAGTTTGAAAAAATCGAACTGATTTTTATTTAAAAAAAAAAACTAAAACTAAATTTATTTTAGAAGTAATTAGAGATAATTATATAAATTTGACTTATATGAACAAAAAAATTAAGTTCAAATCAGTTTGACTCAGAGTAATAAATCGATTCACCGATTTATAAACACACTTCAGTTCGATTTTTTAAACTGAAAAATCGATTCGATTCAATTATTTTGAACTAAATTCGGCTGAATCCATTAATTAATCACCCTCCAATCCTCCATAGAAAAGTCAATTACAATCCTTTCATGTAATAATATTTGAAAAGAAAGACATACTAGTCATTTCTCCAATGATGAATTTATAAATCACCAAGCTTTTCATATGTCAATGACATGTGCCTTTCTTGACAACTTTTGTTGTAAATGTGTCAAATTGTATAAATATGACTGCATAAACAGACATGCATTAAAGGAGTTTAAACAATTCTATTAAATTTAGTGTATGTCCAGATACATTTATTTTTCATTTTCTCTTGTTTCAATGTACTTTTTATGTGATATTAGTGAAGCTGCTATTTGTAGAGTTTGGGTATATGTGTTACTATTGTGATCGAGCAATTTTTCAAATACTCAACTTAATGGCCTATCTCAAGTAAAAATGTCATTGAATGTGTCAATGACACGTTTTTACGATATCTCATAGAGGGTCTTCAAAGTGAGAATTTTAAGAAAAAGGAAAACTCCAAGTAGAATTAGAGATATATTTCAGTAATGGATGGTCGAAGATGATGATATTGAGAATAATAAAATGTAATATTGCATTTGAAATGTCTAAAAGTTCAGCTCAAGTGATATTATATATATAAAAGTTGATTATATGCCCTTTACTCTTATTAGTTTTAATGTTAAATTTGACAAGATTTCTTATGTAAAAGTTGTCAGAACTAGAAGACAGTGTTGAACAAAATTGGAAAATGTACAGTTTTGCAATAGCTTCAACAAAAGAATTGTTATGCAATTTCAAACAATTCAAAAAATACAAATTGCTTATTATGCTGTTCAAATTTCAATCATTGTGGATAACAAATAGGGAAATGTATCAGGCACCCCCTCTTTTGTACCTGCCACCCCCCAGTAAAATTTAATGACCAATATACCCTCTGTAAAAAGTATAAAAGGAAAACAGTCTGAGGCATATTTTCGAAAATTTCGAAAATTACTTGAAGGAATCGAAAATTTGAAAGGTTCGAAATACAATTTTAGTAAATTTCTCAAAAGTTTTATTTTTTTAAAACCTTCGAAAAGTTGTTTTTTTTTCAAAAAAAAATTATAATCGAAACTTTCTTGAAATTGAAACTTTCGAAGTATAACATAGCCTCGAAAGTTTGATCTTGAACAAAACCTTCGAAATTGTGTTGTAGATGGCCCTCGAAAGTTTGAATTTTTCGAATGGTTTGGCTTGTTCATAATCTTCGAAAGTTTAGCTCATTGCTCATTCGAAAGTTTAGGTCATTGCTCATTCGAAAGTTTGAATTGGATTCGAAAGTTTTGCAACAAAATCTTCGAAGGCATAAGCATTTTCTTCGAAGGTTTACATTTGGCAAAAGCAAAGGTTCGAACATTTGGCAAAGGTTCGAAGTTTAATTTGTTTTTAAATTCAATATTTATATTAGAATATTTATGTTATAAATTGTTTATTAATTTTTTAAAATTAAATATTTATATTAGAATATTTATGTTAGGAATTATTTATAATTTGTTTTTAAATTAAATATTTATGTTAGAATTTGTTTTTAATTTCTTTTTAAATTTATTATTTATATTAGACTATTTATGTTAGAAATGTTTTTTAATTTGTTTTTAAATTCAATATTTATATTAGAATATTTATGTTATAAATTGTTTATTAATTTTTTAAAATTAAATATTTATATTAGAATATTTATGTTAGGAATTATTTATAATTTGTTTTTAAATCAAATATTTATGTTAGAATTTGTTTTTAATTTCTTTTTAAATTTATTATTTATATTAGACTATTTATGTTAGAAATGTTTTTTAATTTGTTTTTAAATTCAATATTTATATTAGAATATTTATGTTATAAATTGTTTATTAATTTTTTAAAATTAAATATTTATATTAGAATATTTATGTTAGGAATTATTTATAATTTGTTTTTAAATTAAATATTTATGTTAGAATTTGTTTTTAATTTCTTTTTAAATTTATTATTTATATTAGACTATTAAAAAATGATTTGTGTTGTTTTAGCAAACATGATTTACTAGTTTATGTGATATGTTTTAATTTGTGTTATTTAATTTATTTGTAGAGTTGAGTCTGCTCATTGGAGATTGAAAAACATGCTTCAAACTAGTTTGGGTGATTTGTGTAAAAGTTGGGATGCAGTGAATATGATGTTGAAGAACCAAATATGTATCATTCAATCTTCTTTTCAGAAAACCATCAAGGACGTTGAGCACGGGTATAATTTAAAATTTTTTCAAAATCTACATCACTGTGTTTCAAGAAAATGTATGAAAAAAATTTATAAACAGTTGGAAAGGGTGAAGATTGTAGGTACTAACAAAACAGAAAGTGGTTGTTCAATTAGAACAACTCATGGATTACCATGTGCTTGTGAGTTGGCTACGTTGCAGATATATGGTAATGTTATCCCTTTAGATAGCATTCATGATTTTTGGAAACAGTTAAGCATTGCACATGAATTAGAGGATGAAGAATCTTTATCAGATTATGATTTTTCTGAAGAGTTGGAAGCAATGAAAGCGTACATGAAGAAACACGATATTATAAGTCAAAGGATATTCAAGGCAAAGGTGCGTGAAGTTGTATTTCCACATACCACAACAATACTTGCACCACCAGAGAAAGTGAGAATCAAAGGAGCTGGTAAAAAGAAAAAAGAATTTGATACTCCTCGTGATCCTTCATATTGGGAGTATGTTGATGCCTCTCAAGAGTCTGCAAATGCAATGCAACCATCTCAATCATCTCAACGTTCTGCAAGACAACAATGTCAATCATCTCAACGTTCTGCAAGACGATATTTTAAGACACAATTTCCTACTTATATACATTCGTATATTGATGAGATAGTAGATGTTGTGGCTGATGGAAATTGTGGGTTTCGTGCAATTGCAGCATTGCTAGGTTGGACCGAAGAATCTTGGGCTTTAGTTCGATCACAATTGGATAAAGAGATTGGTCTACATAAACATGTTTATTCTAATGTTTTTGATGACAATGTTGAATCAGTGCGCAACTCATTGAAAATATCAAAAATGGGTGCTCAAGGAAAAGATAAGTGGATGTCTTTACCTGACTTGGGTTACGTGATAGCAACACTATATAATGTCATATTGGTGTCGTTGTCTCGTAATCTGAATATGACATTTTTCCCGCTAAACAAATCACCACCAAAAGATACTTCTGTTCACTCTTTACTAGCAATTGGATTTGTTAACGACAATCATTGGGTACAGGTAAAATTAATGTTGTTTATCAAATTAAAATTAAATAAATTATTATTTAGATAAAATTAATATTTAATTAATGTTTTGTAACATTTTTTATTTAGATCAAATTGAAGTCTGATTGTCCTTTACTACCTACGTCACAAAAATGGAAAGACTTTTGTAGTGACACAGCAAAGACTTGGGAAATAGCTTATGCAGGACGTATGAAACTTTGGGAATGCATCGATCCATTATTTATTAGATCATCTTGTATTTCATTAAATGAAGATTAGAATATGTTGTATTCAATTTAACAGATCATCGTGTAAAACAGTATCAAGTTGATTATATTGGAAAAAGTCTGAAATCGGTTTGATTTCAGGACTGGATGTAGGTTGTCATACTGACAGCTGAACCAGTATAAATACCGGTGCACAATCTTTTCTATTGTTTTAATATTGCATGAATGATTAATCTTGATAACACATAATACATAATATATCAAAATGTCAAACACATATCACATAACACACAATATCTTAAATTACATTACATAACACATAGTATCTCAAATTACATTACATAGCACACAATATCTCAAATTACATTACATAACACATAGTATCTCAAATTACATTACATAGCACATAATATCTCAAATTACATCATCGTACAAACGACTTAACTCACTTAAAATCTCATGAACTTCACTAAATGGACGAACCAAATTAATGGCTCTACGTACAAGCTCAGCTGCTCTACAATCTCGGTCAGAAGATGATGGAACAGCATGTGCAGAAGATGATGGACCAGCATGTGCAGGAGATGATGTACCCCGATGTGTAGCAGATGATGTACCCTCATGAGCAACAGACGGAGGGATGATTAGAGGATGTGTAACACTCATGTACCATGCATAATAGTCTGAAGTGACCTCTCCAGAAAAACTCGCAACATGATATAATCTTCGAAACGCTGATACAGATGATTGCATAGTAGTCTGCCACACCCAGTCTATACTGTTCGGCCTCGGAGGAACATCAGGAGGAATGCACTGAATACGACCAAATTGTCGAAGACATCGCTCCGGCAAATATGCTACTGAGACTCCACCAAATCGAAGATAACCAGAGAACATCGAAAGGGATTCAAATGGATGATTAGCTCGATCATCATCATATGGTGTAAAGACAACATCATCGAGCATCAATGCATCAAGTCTCTGACGATAGGTCACTAATCCACCTTTAACAGCATGTTTTGCAGTCCACTTACATGCTCTTGGAAGATGTGCAGGAACATCACCTCTATTGCCCCGCTTACAAATCCTAGGAAAGTGTTCGTAAATCCAACATTGCAACATAAATAACATAATAAATAATTAGTAAAATACATACTTATTTTAAATAATACAACTGAATAAATTAAATAATTAAACAATATGATATACCTGTAATAGAGTCATGTAACCTCCCAACTGTCGAGTGTCATGGATAGCCCCATTTCCCAGGTTATCATAAAGGAAAACCAATGCCGCAGTACCCCATGAATAGTCTCGACAACGATCCAAATTAATAAACAAACTGATGTATTTCGCCTCCACACGCGTATGTGTTTTATCGGCGAAAATTATGCTGCCAACTAAATGCAATAAATACGTTCTAGCCGCACATTCAAACTGATTAGTTTGAATGAGACGAATATATAAATCACATAACCATTGCAATCTATATTGGGCACATTTATTATAATTAATCTCAGCTAGAGATTCTTCCTATGTTGCACCTAAGTACTCATGTGCAGCTTTTGCAGCATTGTTAGTGTTCATATTCACAGGTGCACTAAAAAACTTACCATGGGGTGAGATATGAAGGAGAGTCGAAACGTCGTCTAAAGTAATAGTCATCTCTCCAATTGACAAATGAAATGAGCTGGTCTCCCTGTGCCATCTTTCAACAAATGCGGAGATCAGACCAGCATCAACCATAGTGAGGTAAGCAGAAGAAAGATGTAGCAGCCCAGATTCCCGAATCCAATGCTTTACAGGATCTGGCACAGGTACTTCTCTAAACTTCTTCAACTTCAAACCATGAGTAATTACTTTTAACGCTCCACGATCCTGCAAGTAATTATATACATTAAATTAAATACATTGAATTAATATATTTAATTAAACTTCATTAATTATATAAACTTCAATTAAATACATTTCATTACTAATTGAATTAATAATTTTAATTAAACATTTAATTAAATAAACTTAAATAAATATTTTAATTAATACTTTTAATTACTAAATTACTTAAAGAAATTATATAATTACTTAAATAAAATGAAAGAAATAATTGAATTATTAATTTAAATTACTTAATTAATTATATAAACTTAAATTAAAAAACCTTAAATTATTTAAATATACCTCTCCTTCCCATAGCCTCCGAGCCACGTGGTGTTCATACTCGGTCAACAAATAAGTCATTATCGGTCCTCCAGGAAATCCACGATGTGCAGCAGCAGCATCATCAGCATGTTCCATCTGAGGCACAGAAACATCCTCCTCCATCTGAGGCTCAGGGGCATCCTCCTCCATCTGAGGCTCAGGGACATCCTCCTCCATCTGAGGCTCAGAAACACCATCCTCCATCTGAGGCTCAGGGGCATCCTCCTCCATTTGCGGCTCATGTACATCCTCCTCCATCTGAGGCTCATGGACATCCTCCTCCATCTGAGGCTCATGGACATCCTCCTCCATCTGTGCATGGCCACTAGACTCGATGACATCATCATGGATGTCTTGTCTTCGACGACGCTGCCTAATTGGACGATTTGCTTCGTTTCGTCGTCTATTTGATGCTGTTGGTGGAATTCTCTCTGCACCATCTCTTCTATCACCACCTATAATAAAAAATATTATAAATGACAAATAAATAATATAATAAAATGCAACAATAATATATTATTTCATATTTAATTATTTAAATTTATTCATATTTATTTATAAATATAAATATAACCTATTAATTTCAATGAATTAAAAATTTAATTTTTAATCAAATCACCTCTATCACCACCTATAATGTTGCGAATAATTTGGCCGAAAGCACCTCTCATCCTAGGCACTGCAACATATAAATATATACATATTAAAATAAAATTTAAACAATAAAACAAATAATGTAATAAAGGGCAACATATAAATATTTACATATTAAAAAAATTTATAAACAATATATACTATAATGTCATAAAGGATAAAACAATAAATTATAAACAATAAATAAATAATAATGTTATAAATTTTATAAACAATAAATAAATAATAATGTTATAAAATTTATAAACAATAAATAAATAATAATGTTATAAAATGCATAAACCCTATACCCTAAACCTTAAACAATAAACCCTAATGTTATAAATAAAATTTGAAACAATAAAACAATTAATGTTATAAATAATATTATAATATTTTTAAACAATAAATAAAAAAATTATTTACAAATTAAATAAAATAAATAATAAATAAAATTATCATTAAATAAAATTATAAACAATACATAATTAATGTTATAAATAATGTTAACATTGGTATATTTCGAAACTTTCCAACATTTCCAAACTAAACTTCGAATATTTCCAACTTTTCCAAACTAAAGTTCGAACATTTCCAAACTTTCGAACATTGAAAAATTTCGAATATTTCGAACCTATCTAAAAATTTCGAAGCCTACATGTTCGAACATTTCCAAACCTTCGAAGCCCTACATGTTCGAACTTTTCTACATTTCCAAACTTTCGAACCCCTAAATGTTCGAACCTTTCTAGTTTTCCAAACTTTCGAACCTTTTCCTAACTTCCAAACATTCGAATCTTTCCTAATTTCTCCTAATTTCGAAACTTTCGAACCATTTCTAAAATTTCGAGGAAGCAATTTCGAAAATTTTAAAAACATGCAAAGTTTCGATGGAAACTTACTTTTAACGTCGAAACTCTGAAATCTTCGAATGTTTAATTGGAGAAACTTCGAAAATTATAAACTTTCGAAACTGTGAGTGTAAAAAATGAAAGTAACTTTGTTTAAGGTTTTTATAGATGACATCAAGGGTAAAATAGACTTTTCACCATGCATGGGGGGGTGGCAGGTACAAAAGGGAGGGTGCCTGGAACATTTCCCTAACAAATATACACTTTTAATTGCTTTGATTTCTCATTAACATTATGAATTTCCATAAAGTTACTCCTCTTAGTGAGAGTTTCTTCATATATTGTTTAACACTGCGTTAATTAGTTTATACAAAAGACTTTATTCGGAGGTCTTGCAAAAAAGGACATGGAAGTTATGGCAAAACTCTTTTGCATAACAAAGGTCTTACTTTAAAATTTATGTTTGATTGAGAATTTATAAAAGTAAAAAATTTAAGGTGAGCATAAAATAACTCATAATAGATAGAGTAGAAATACACATAATAGATATGGACATAGAAGATAGATTGAACTGAAAACCTTATGTTAACACAGCCACTAAACCAACAAAAATATCATGTCATTTATAATCAACTATAAATATATATATTATCCAATATTTTGAAAATATCTCATAAAAAAATTTAATGACGGTACAAAAGTCATCCATTCCTCGTATTTGATGGAGACCTCTGAGAGTGAAAATAGAAAGAAAAAAAAAATTCTTAACTTCCGTATTTTTTCATCACTATTTTTTTACCATATAGCATTTCCCTTTGTATTAACAAAGTTATGATCATCGATTCAAAGTTAATAAAATAGTAAGATTCCCCGATTGAGAAGTAGAAGAAATCAAGAACATAGAATGGTGCATCTATTCTGATTTTTAGTAGTTAAAACATCTTCAATCAGGTGTAACAATTTTCAAATACACACAAAAGAATGAAACTAGCAACAACACTAAAAGGATTTGGTCTAAGTTCACACAATTTAATTTAATAAAAGTACGACTAAATATATGTTGGGATTTTGAAATAACTATATTTAAAAGTTGGTAAAATTTACTCTAGACCACTTTGATATATATAGTTCACAGGGGTGCTAAAAAATCATCTTAAACTCTATTGATGATCAATAATATTTATTGTATGTATAAGTTAATTGATTTTTCTATTTTTTTGAATTGAAACGAAGACTTGATCGTTGTCGATTTGACGAATTAATTTTTGAAGAGTATATTCATTTTTTTTTATCTTTATCGAATTAACATTGATTGAATCATTATCTCAACTGTAAAAATTAAAATAACAACTAACTTATATTTCTAAAAAAATATTGTTATTAGTCGTTAGTATTTCGAGTGACTTTGAATTAATGTGACACCTAATAAAAGTGATTAACTTTGGATTAAATAAAATTGTGCAAATTATATATATATATATATATATATATATATATATATAT
>JBBPBR010000007.1:10842601-10856562 GCA_037974775.1 Cicer pinnatifidum | reverse complement strand
TAAACTTAATATATTAACCATCTTCTAATAATTGACAAATAATAAATTTGTAAAAAAGATAAACTTTATAACATTGTTGCAAATATAGATGTACTAGTTTATAATATATAATCTATATTTTTTTTATAAATTAAAAGGTGAAAGTATAGATTTTTATTTTAAATTTAAGTTCTATTTAATAAGAATTTGAAGACGTGATTGCTAAATAAAAAATACCAAAACAATTTGTCACTTTATATTTTATATCCAATTATTTGACCTATTCCATTTGTTTACACCTTTTTTTCCTTTTAAAAAATTGCACAATAACCAATAAAGTAATTGATTATTTTTTAATTCTCCAAAAAAAATTCAACTTTCAATAAAAGTAAATTGAATTAATAATTAATAAAGTAATTAGAATAATAGAAACTTAAAAACTTAAATTTTGAATTAATCTTGTAATGATTGCTAAACGGTAAATTTACCATAAAATAATACTTATAGTATTATTATATATAGATAGATTAAATAAATCAAGAATGACTGAAATATTATATAATTATTTGTGATGCTATTTCTTCATTTTAAAAAATATTTATTTAATTAATATAGATTTAGTTTTCAAATACATTTTTCTCCAAAATTCTATTACGAGAGATACTCTAAATTGCTAGAAGGTGCATTGAAAATTCCATCACTTCAGCCCACTATTCCCTTGAAAATAGTTGAGTTGTTTGAACTTTGGAGTTTGAACCATCAAATTGACACGCGCAATCCCTGTATAAATTCTTAATGGGTTTTTTTTAGTTGTAGTTTATTTTAGAGTAAAATTGTTTATGTTTTCTAAAAAAAAAAAAGTATGTTTTCCAATTAAAAGATATGTTTAAAGGTTTATACAAATAATATATATAACACTTCCTTTTTTAAAGTGTAAATATACAGTATAATTATTCTTTGCATTTTTTTAGATTATGAAAACATCAAAAAAAAAATTCATTTCTATTTCTAATAA
The DNA here is from genome assembly GCA_037974775.1 of Cicer pinnatifidum. Taxonomy (NCBI): domain Eukaryota; kingdom Viridiplantae; phylum Streptophyta; class Magnoliopsida; order Fabales; family Fabaceae; genus Cicer; species Cicer pinnatifidum. The sequence continues at coordinate 10,855,568 of JBBPBR010000007.1, read as the reverse complement.
AAATATTATTTTTCATATAAGTAAATAAATAATTATTTAACAATTGTATCTCTCGTATAATTTTACATCTCATTCTTGATAATATTCATAGAAGAAAAAGCTCATTTAACTATTGTAGATAATATAAAAAATAATTATAAAAACAAAGATATCTATTGGTATACAACATGTTTTCGAAATTTAAATAAATCGCCTAAAATCTACTTTATCCATCTTGAAAATAAAAAATTATTTCCTTTGTTTTAAAATAATTGTCACACTTTACTATTTCACATAGACTAAGAAAAATGATAAATAAATTTAAAAGAGTAATGATTTTATCAAATTGTACTTATTAACCATAAATTTATTCAAATTATTATAAATATAAATGATTTCTAATAAATCGAGACTAATACACATATTATTACACATATTAGTCTCCAAAACAGTATGTATTGAACAATACATTAAATATAATGAAAATATATGTTTTTATTGAGAGAGATACCCTCTATTGGTTTCCATGTTGGATATAAAAAAGTTTGATAGTGATATGTGAACCAATTCTATGAGAGCCTAAATCCTAAAAGAGAAAAGTTATTCATGTCATGCCTTAAGCCAACCAAATGGAGATAGATCAGTTAATCAAAAGGTAAGATCAAATATACACTTGATATCACTAATGTTGATCGAATATTTGATTATTTGTTTAAAATAAGTAAAATAGACTATTGGATGGTTATAAGATTTCTCTCCCGTAAGGAAACAAATAACAACAAATATTATAAGTGACATAATTTATAAAATCATTATACGTTTAATTGTAGAGTCTTCAAAAAATTTATTTAAAAGGTCTTTAAAAAAGATGAATTTCAGTTGGCCGATAAAGAGTGTGACAAAAAGGACAATTGAGAGGGTCTTAATAATCGATCAATTAGGAATTCATCATTATACTAAGGGATTTAAAAAGAGAAGATCTATTAAGGTAGATCGATTCATTTAAAAGTTAGTTAGTATATTATCTTGTGTAAGAAAAATAACTAAAAAAGAGTCAAGTCAAAATAAATAAAAAACTAAATATTCAATTTAGTTCCTCATAATCTTGATGTGACTTAATTTAGTCTCTAACAAAATTTAATATTCAAATTAGAATAACAATTTTATACGAGAAATAAACTAGTCTATCTTCATCATCACTCCACCAAATTTAACTGAAATATTAAATTGTCTTATAAAATAGTATCTTCGATCTTAAATATAAGAGAAAATTGATCAACAAAAATTAATATATTTAATATAAATCTTGAATCAAATACATAACTTTTTATTAACTCATTTTTTTTATATTAAAAAAAAGACCAGTTAAAGTATATATAAAATTATAAGAGACTAATCACATATTAATTTGAATATTAATTATTATTTTCTTTGACAATTTAAATATTAAATTTTGTCAAAAAGTAAATTGAGTATTTTTAATATAAATAAAAGAGTTTAATTTCATTTACAATTATAATTTTTAAAATAATTATAATAAAAGTCAAAGGTTTAGAATAATTTAATGATTGTAATGAATGGATATTATAAAAAATATTTAATATATATAAATTAAATGGTAAATAAAATCCATAAAATAATTACTTCTAAGGTGAGTTTCCATTTTGATTTTATTTAATATTTATTTAATTTAATGCTGGTTGGGTGCGTTGGGAAGGTAGGTTGATTGAAATGGAAGAGCTTTTACGATTCCTGTATTTGTTTCAAAGTTTCAACGCACGTTGATACTTCCACTTTCTATAACACAAAGAAAATATAGAAAACCAAAAGAAAAACAAAAAAAATAACGAATCCCTGTCATCATCATCGCATTTTCCTTCCCCGACTCCAATTATTTTCTCTTCTTTTTCTTTTCTTCTCGATCTCGATCTCTCCCTCCAAATCACACTTTCTCGAATATTCTCTTAACCTCTTTTTTCTGCTTCAAATTCAATTACTCCGAAATGAGCTCCGGGGACCTCCTCAGCATCGAACCTCTCGAACTCAAGTTCCCCTGTCAGTTTCCCGATCTCTTTCTCTTCTTCTAGGGTTTCAATCGCACATTTTGATACCTTAATTTTATTTTGAATTTTTTTTCTTCTGTTGTAGTTGAGCTGAAGAAGCAGATCTCGTGTTCTCTTCAATTGTCTAATAAGACTGATAGCTATGTAGCTTTCAAGGTAAAAACAATTTCGTTTTATCCTCTTGCTTCTCCTTCTTCGTTTTACAATGCTTTTCGGTTTCGTTTAATTTTCGTTAATTTTGAGAATGATTCGATTCTGAGTTTTAGTTTTACTTTTCTTGCGAAATCTCTTAATTTTACTCTACCTATATATTTTGTTGTTAAGTTGATTTGATTTCACTGTTAGTTTGGTCGCAATGTTGTTGGATTGTAATTAACGATTTTTGTCACTTTTTGCGGTTTATTGTTTTTTTTTTTTTTTGGTGAGGAAAATGCAAAATATGCATTTTTATTTTTGTATTTTGATTTTGTTTAGGTGAAAACAACCAATCCTAAGAAGTATTGTGTGCGTCCAAACACTGGAATTGTCTTGCCAAGATCTACCTGCGATGTTATGGGTACCCAATACATTATTCTGAATGCATATCAGATTTTCCCTTTTGTTTGATTGTTAATCAATATAAGTCATATTTGTTTGTTTTTGTGAAGTTACTATGCAAGCGCAAAAAGAAGCTCCATCTGATATGCAATGCAAGGATAAGTTTCTTCTTCAGAGTGTAAAAACTGATGATGGTGTCAGTCCGAAGGATATCTCTGCAGAAATGGTATGATTATCATGTTAGTAGCTGTTTCATTTTCATTTTATTTCAGTTATGATATGCAAAGTGACAAGATTTGTTCTATTGGATTGCCCAGTTCAACAAGGAGGCAGGGCATGTTGTTGAGGAGTGCAAATTGAGAGTGCTGTATATCTCTCCGCCTCAACCACCATCTCCAGTCCCAGAAGGTTCGGAGGAAGGGTCGTCACCTAGAGGTTCTGTTTCGGAAAATGGAAATGTCAACGGTGCTGACTTCGCACAAGTGGGTTCTTAACTTGTCCTGTTTTAGGTGAACCATTTGTTTTTACATATAAATAAAATTCATAGGATATCAATTGAAATGCCTTTCTTTTTGGGACGTTACAGGTAACAAGAGGATTTGCTGAACGGCCTGAGGCTCAAGACAAATCGGCAGAGGTATAGTAAAACAGCTTCTGTTTTATGTATTTATTGTTTGTTATAATGTATGTTGATTTGTGGTTACCAGCTGTACTATTTGTCTTCTGTATAATGCTAATATAGAATATACACATGAATTTTTGTAGAAATGAATAAATAGAATTTAATTTTCGTGTTCAATATTTTAAACATAATATCAATGTGTATATTTGACTGGGTGCTATTTTTTTTTCTTCCCCCCCACTTGGAAAGCCTAGTTAATTTGATCTTATTGTCTTGCATTCTTTTGCCTTATAGAAATATGAAATAAAGTTGGGATGCATCATTCGTTATTTGGTAACTAGCACTGAGCCCAGAAAGGAGTTACTCTTTTACATGATTGATAATAATTGTATGACCATAAAATTAGTTATTCATTTATTGTATTCTGGAGTTTCATAACCACTATTCTAGAGTTATTCATTTCTTGTAACTGTCTTACTATTAACTAACTCTAACCGAAAGGCTGGGACCCTTTGCTGTCCTTGTATTCCTCCCAATTGGACACCACTGTCTATCGGTACTCCACTCTGTCCTCAAGGTGAAAGTGAGGGAATGTTCCTTGAATGCTGGCTGCAGATTCCCAGTCACAGTCCCAGCTGTACTCCCTATCTGGCAAGATAAGCCATTTGATAAAAACCTCCATTTCACCTGAAGAATTTTCCCTTCAATACCAATAATTTTATATTTATTTATTATATAAAAGGCTATTTTACCAAAGTACCAAACAAAAAGTATGCTGGTGAAAACCGAAAAGGAAAAGGGAAAGCAAATTAGCTGATATGATACATTTGATCAGCCGTAAAATAGAAGCCTCACACATACTGGCCCAGCTGGTTAGCTGTAAAATTGGTGCCTCATGCATAAGATGTAAAAAGCACCAAATACCCTGGTTGATTGATACTGGAAAAGAAAAAGTCAACATCATAGTGGAAACACAGTTTTTTGGACTATAAGGATTTGGTGATGTAAATAAGCACAGTTAAGAAACAGCCTTGTATACTCAATTGAGTTATTAAAACACAAACTTATGGACGTACTTGGAGAATATCCATTGGAAGTAAAATCCAATGTTAAGTTTTGTGTTCAATTGTTTCTGATGCCTTGCTTGGAAGTTCTAATAATAGTAGTAAATAGTGGCTTTAAGATTTCTTGCTTTGTCTAAAACTCATTGTTTGTAATTCAGCAATTATTTTTCAATTTCAAATTGTCGTTTTTTTCCCGTTTGAATCTATTCAGAATTTTTATTATTATTGAACTTTCCATGCAAATCATATAAGATTAAGGAATGTAGATTATACTCTTGCAAAACTGTGGTACTATGAACTTCCTCATAAAAGTGTACAGTTGATGCCTATATTCTAATTGTGTATGTGCCCATAAGCATGAGCAAAAGCATAGTTGTTCCAACTTCCAAAAATGAATTTATACTTTATTTTCAATCTACAAAAGGTTTGTGAAATAACCCTCAGATTCCTTGATATCTTTTTGCTCCTGACTCTAAAAGGTGCTTTTTCTGAGTTGGTATAATTTTTGCACATCTTATGTCTAGTGGTTTACATAATCATGGTTTTAGTACCTAAAAAGTTTTTTGAAATTTGTCTTTATTTGAATTTTATTCCTTTGTAATCTTTACATTCTATTAAAATAGTGAGGACTCAATGACTAAAATTCAAATTTGGACTAATTTGAAAAGAAACTTGCATTGTAAAAAACGCAAAAACATATTTAAGCATTTCATGTTTTCCTGTGAGATCAAAGCTGATGGATAATTTCATGGTTTAGATATCCACTAGAAGGGTTGTTTACTTAAAGTATGAATTATCGATCATGGATTGTCAGGAAAAACTAAACTGCAAACAAAGGAAGACTTAATTGTGGTTATCTGTTTTATTTTTGGTTCACATGCTGTAATCTTTACGGAGCCTGTAACTTTTAGAGTTAGTAATGTGTCGCAACTGTGTTTTAATTATAGTTGCTTTGTTGCAGGCAAGAGCTCTAATCGCAAGGCTGACAGAAGAAAAGAATACTGCAATTCAACAAACTAGCAAGCTCCGCCAGGAATTAGTGAGAATTCACTATGCCTATGATACTTTATTTACCCATTTGTCTATAGTCTTTTTTCAAGGGAGGGAAGGAGAAATAACACTCCTAGTTTGGTATGCAAGGGAGGGAAAATTAAACTAGATTACTATCATAGCTTTTTCTTATAGACAAATGTTAGTTGTTAGTATTTATGTTAAAAAAGACAGGCATTGGACCTGTAGGTTGCGGGTTCGATCCCTGCTAGCACCATTGAAGGGAGGCAAATGTAAATCCCTTTGTAAGTGATCAATGAACCCTAAGGTATTCCCTACCTTGGACTGGGGCACCATACCATCACCCTAAATTTGTTTTCAGCCAAAAAAAAGGCAGAGTTTTTTAACCTTTGACCTCATTCTTTAACTCCTTCGATTGTTCAAACTCGACCACTTGCGCTACATCTTAGGGACACTATTATGACTTATATAATAAAAGTAAATATTGTTTTAAATGTCCGGTTCTAGGGATATAATAATTAATACTATGAGCCTTTTTTTGGGTTCAAATATACCAAGAGCCTCAAATAGCTATAATGGCATACTATCTCGTCACGATCCTTGCTTCAATGGACAGTCACTACTTCCACTCCTTTCAATAATGTCATTGACATCAGTCTTGTTCTTACAGAGGTGGGGTTTTGTGTAGAGACTCAAGGAGACATTATTTTTGCTTCTTACTTAAACATACCCTACCTCCAGAATTATATTTGCTTCCCCTGCACATCTCATATCAACAATAATAGATTTGAGCTTTGATATGGGAAAAACTTATCTTATTTCATCTTCAAATCCACCTCATTTGAGTATAAAGAAGAGAGTTTTGGATTTCTAGTATAAGTTCAGACATTTTCATCGCACACATATTATTTTAAACTCACTTTCTCTCTCTATCTCTCTCTCTCCTAAATCCCCCTAATATTTGAGAGAAGTGAACAAGGAGGAGAGATTTTGGTCTTACCATTTTCCTACAATTTTCTGCAACCAATCACTATGCTAATGGATTATTTTTGGAGATGGAACATTTCAAACAAAATTTGAATAACTGCTCCTATCACTAGAACTAGAATTGTCCTGTTTCTGTTATTGTGGCAGTATATGGCTATATGCCTTCGACATGTGTGTGTTGTGTGTGTTTTCTTTTTATTTTGTTGTCTGTTGCTGATATATTATCAGATGCTCTTTCTAACAATTTATTTGGAACTTGGAAACCAATTGAAATAAAAAGTAACTAAAAAGGAATATGTTGAGTTTATTATGGGAAAAAAGTGGCAGGTTTTGTGAAATATTTGCTCCTGTTTCCTTTGTAAAATATTTTTTCTGCAGATGAGTCAGTCCTATTCTTTTTCATGACATTGGACAGTGGTTGAGTTTACATTATTTGGTACTAGGAAAACTGATGAACATAAATAATTTTCTTCACCAACATGTGAGCTTAGCTTTAGGAACATTTGTGCTGGAAATTTCAATATTTGCTTTTCATCACTATATGTGGAGACTAACTTCCAAGATTTTTAGTCTAAATAGGGATGGAATGTGTTTTTGAAAGAAAAGTTTATTGTTATCGAACAATAAAGTCTTATCCAATCTGTATTAAAAGCAAGTTAATTTTATGTACTGCCTATGTTGTATGGAGGGGAAATAGAAATATATTGTATATGCCAATCATTTTATTTTGAGGGAGACTTGCACTTTAATTTTCTTTGAATATTAGTTATGGATGTGAAACACTTATTGGATGAATGAATTTACTACTTGTAGGAGCTGCTGAAGCGTGAAAGCAACAAAAATCGTGGTGGAGTTTCATTTGTCTTTGTCATATTAATTGGCTTACTTGGCATAATCATGGGATATCTCATGAAGAAGACCTAAGCATTTGCACGATTTGATTTCACCATAGATTTTTACTTTGTTCCTGACTATTCAAGCAGTTGTGACAAAAGTTAAAGTAGATCAATTCATCAGGTGTTGGTTTTTCTTTTTATATTTCCTTGTATTTTGGGGTGGATAACATTTTGGAAGTAGAAAACTTTAGGTAAGTTGTGGGTCTGTTGTTACTCCTAATGTGAACTGATTCGTGCTTTGGGTGACATGCATTCTTTTTGTAACTTAAGAGGGAAAGTTTGTCATTTATTTTGCGGTTCATTTAGTGACTATCTGGTAATATCAAGTTGTCAACATGACCAAAAATAACATAATGCTTCAGGGGCTCTCTCCCTCTCTCTCTCTCTTGCTGTTTCTTTCTGTAATTATTGTCTTTGATTGTGGCAAGTATTGCTTCCTTTCATCTGTGTGTAGCCTATTTTCATATCTTGTTTGGCAGCCTCTTTGAATTTCATGCTGTTAGTTATGTCTTGTAGTATGCTAGAAAGAAAGAATAAAATGGGTCTTATAATTTGAAGCTTGCAGCTGCTAGGATTTACTTTTTTTTACATTTATGTTTGTCAAATTTAGTTAAACAGGAAGACAAGGACTTGGGTGGACCGGTGGCACTCTGCAGGGTGCTGCTTCCAAAGCTTTTATACTGGAAGTTGCAACGTGCCATGAAATCTCCCTTTACTGTTACTTCATTCTTGCGAACATCTATTGTGTACTCTGTCAACCCTGCATATTTAGTTTTGCGACATGAAGAAGTTTACTTAGATAAAATGAGATTAGTCGTCGTTGTTAAGACTGGACCGGCCAATCAGATTGGTTGGATTGGGACTCAAATAGTCAAATCGATATCCTTCCATTCATTGTATTGATTCAGCTGTACGTATGAACCAGCTAATATTCGGTAAAATATAGTCTGATCTGCTTCTTCTCAAATAAGATACCAATGATCAGTGTTGCTAATCTTGGATCGGAAATTGATTCGACGAAGTCAAGTGATTACTAAGATGTTGTCGAACCAGTTGAACTGCATCACTTAGAAATATTGACAAGTGTAACAAATTCTTGCAAATTTCATGCCTAACATGTATCTTTTATATATAATTTTTATTTTATTTTATCATGCAAATGCATCTTTTATCTAAAAAATCCATTTCTTGTTTAAATAAATATTGATAAAGTTTTTTCAATTTCAAATTTATAACTAACATTTATAAACTAGAAATACCAAAAAGGAGCATGACAAACATATATGTAAACTAGTTACATTGAAAAATATAGTATGATACTTTTATATTTTAAACTCTAAATTCTTATTCATTAAAAAAAAACTCTAAATTCCTATTTATATATTCATTAATACTATCCGCTGTATGAATTTCTCAAAGGGATAGAGGTTGTGTCCATGAATTCCCTAGCCACCCCTTGTTAACAATGTGATCATGTTTTACATTATCATCTAATAATAAATTATATTTTTTTTTTGTCATACCACTAATTTTAGAATACCTTTATAAAATTGAAGTTTAGCAAAATAATAACCTTTGATTAGATATTAGTGTATAACTTTTACACTTTAAGGGCATATCATTTGTATTTATTTTCAAAATTTTAAATAAATAACAATTAATCACAAAAGTAATATTAGATTTGTGTTTGAAATTTTGATTAAAAATATCTGTGCTTGAAATTAGAATAAAGAAACATTTTTCTGTTAAAAGATAAAACAAAGTTCAGAACCTTACCAGTCATTTTTGAGACAACTCTGGATACTCTTCCTTGACAAACATTACAACCCATATTCGCTGCTATCACCACAACCTGAAACTGCTTACAAAACATTACACAATATAAAGAATTGAACTTGACACAATTTCAATTATTAAAATTGTGATATATCACATTAACTCGTCTTAAAAACTTTAGTTTCATTAGTTCCAAGAAAAAAAAAAGTAGGGGAGAAACATGGGAAATATTATGTTTGATATTAACTATTATTAAGCACATAAAATATTAAATAATCAAATGTCAAATGAGAGATATTGAGATTTGGATTAAAACTATATACATGGAGATTGAATTGAAGAGAATATAGTGTTAGTAAAACTTACCGAGGGGAGTGTCAAGTTCTCCAAATATAAAAGAGAACGGTCATCATCATTTTCATTTGTAGAGGCCATAGCCCATATGATTTGTCTACTCTCGTTTTTAAACTTGTTGTATTAGGAATGATCTAGTTTGATTATGTCATGTTTGGATAAACAATATTCAAATGGGTTTACTTTGAATTATTCATCGAAATTGCTAGCAAAGGTTGGCATAACAAATACTTTGCAAAGCATTTAAATAAATTTAAATATAAGAGATTGGCCTCCCTGCAGATTTGGCACGTTTAGGCTACTACTAAATTCAACCAGTAGACTTTTAGGTTTGATATTACCTGGTCTTCTAACGAATAAATGTGTTAATTTTATGGTTTTAAATTATGTAGTGTAGAAGTATTTTTTTTCTTCTTGTTGTAATCGCTTTTAAAAGACGTATCTAAGTTTAAACCAAATAGAACTAATGGAAGTACTAAAATACTAGTTATATGTGATATAACCAATAAAAGACTAGAATGGAGAATGTTCTATTTTGTTTACGAATGTGTTTCCAAAAAACTCACGAAATAGAGTAAAGAAAAATTTAAATTGTGTAGCAAAAATCATATGCGCGACAATAAGTAAAAAAAGACTTTGAAGACTTTGAGACAATTTCATTCTTAATAATTTTATCCATCTTATAAATTTTTTATCTGTGATATCCAACTTAAAGTATATGACCTTTTAAATGTCATTTTATCATTGTAAAAACATTAAAAAATATATATATAATTCACACAACTATAAAATCTTAAATTTAAACATAGAACAAGACATCCAACCTACTAACATATAATAAAAAAATCAACTGACTTTCTTTTCACTTTAATTTATTTTCATTATTTTCTTTCTATCCATATACTATATATAAAATCCACTTATTTATTGTCTTTTTCATTATTTCGTTTTCTCTTCGTATCCAACCAGAAACCAATTTAGATGTTGTCATTAATTTAATTGATACTTATGGAGCAGCTTGCTAATCCTTTAGTCCTTAAACATGTACTTCCCAAGTCATTTTACCCATCTTCGTTATTAATTTATCTTCATAGAGCAAAGGGGAAAGTTACTATGTATATCAACCACAACAAGGCATTTGAATATCAACAAAGTAGCTGCGTTCAGATATTCCTTTCAAACTGAACAGTTTCATTATTCTAATAAAAGATGATTTCTTCATATACAAGGCAATGATTAAAACTTTGTTCAGTATAAATTCACCTGGTACAAGCTTAATAAAATCCAAACCAAAAGTAAAATCTAAAAAATTGAAGATAAACTCTTTATTTTTATTAGGTAAAGCATTTGGTTTTGACCACATTACAGGACAAGGACTTCAATCACAGATACAAGCTTTAAGCAGATTCATCCAGCAATCAAACCACTCTGTATTTCACAATATTCTTAATGAGGTAGAGGAGGGTTGAAAGAAAATGCTAGCGCAGATTTCTCGAGAATGCAGCCAGCATGAATTGCATATGAGGAAGGAAAAGTCCTGGGAGATCACAAAGTGCAGAACCCTTAATCATCTCCTGCAAAATCATAGAATATACTCTTTCATTAAACATAGTAATGAATACAAAGAAATCAATCCATTAAAATGTATTACTTAATCAATTAATATATATTACATATGAATAATAAGACTCAAATCTTGAGCTTTGAGAATAATTAACTATCACCATTTCTCAGAAAACTTGTATTTTAAAAATGGTACCAAAGTGGCACAGAGAAACTTTCTTCTGTGAAAACTGGAAAGTTGCTAAAAATCCTTCATTAAAATACCTAGTGTTTTAAACAATAATCAGTAATATTAAGTGGCAGTAGTCTAAAATAAAATTCAACCAAAACACTGTATCACAATCAAACATTTAAACTCACAGAACGGAATCTTTTACAATAATTATCAGAGGGTACCAAATTTTCATAACCAATTGGCCTACACGAGGTTACTGCATATTGTGACAACCTTAGTACTAGGAACATGCAAGTGCTGAGTAATTATGCAACTATAATCACATAATTAAACTCAGGAGGACTTTAGTCGGATGTTAACAACACATTTAAACTGGAAAAAACATAGTGTATATTAAACATTTCAAAAACAAGAGTTCCAACAACATATATAACAACATAACCTAATAATCCAGGGTTTGGCCGACACTTTAGTAAAGTCTGGCCAAAGATTATTCCAATCAGGATTTGAATTTGGTTTCTCTCTATCGTTTCGTCATTAATTGTAGCTCATTACCGCCAGCTATGAAAGACTTGACAAAAGCAAACTGAAATCAAAAGCATAGAAAATCAATTTCACCTGTAGTATCTGTCGCCGCCATAAAAATCTCCACGGCTTGGCTGCTTCTGGTGTCTCAATGCCCTCTCTCTTTCCTTTTCTCTCTTCTCCCTTTTCAACCTTTCTTCCCTCAACTCTTCCAACGTCTTCTTCCTTTTCTCACCCTTCCTATCACTATTTTCACCATTACCATCATCACCAACAGCATCATCATCATTCAATTTTTGCTTTTGAAGATACCAAGGCAACTTAACCCCTTTCCCTGCAACACCATAACCTAACCTATATTTCTCATCTTCAGGACCCACAGCACGAACGGAATCTCCATGCTCTTTCTTCAATTTCTTATTCTTCTTCAATTCCTCTCTTTCATCACCACTCTTTCTCTCAGGCACTCGAATCGGATCGAAAATCTTAATTCCTTCAAAGAGGTTAATGTGACCTGAGTCACCGGCTTCTGCTTCGGGAACGGTCTCAGGTTCGGCTTTAGGTTCGGGTTCCGATTCACGAGGCTGAATTGTGGGTGCTATACCTCGAGCGACACGGAGGCGTTCGAGACGGAGCTCAGTGTCGCGCTTTCGCGATTGTTCGCGTTTAAGCTGTTCCTCTTTTGCGGCTTGTTCTTCGTCGCGACGGACTTTTTCTCTGTTATCGAAATTGTAAACGTTCCAACGCTTTTGAGGGAGGATGTTCAAACCGCCATGTCCACCCATTTTTAATTACTTGGCGGTTCACGACCGAACACGGGAAGAAATTGCAAAATTCAAAGGATGAAGGATATTAAGAGTTTTGATTTCGTAGATGCTGAATTGAAGAAACGGACGAATTTGTTGTGTTCTGTTGTTTATAAGTGAATACTCTGCTAACCCTAACTTGAAGAAGGAACAAGGCGATGGCGATTGCCTCTGAGAATGAGAACACGCAGCGTGAAATCGTGATTATTCATCCGTTCTAGAGGCTTTTTTTCTTTTCTACCATTAAAAAAAATATATATTAATTTATCATTCATTAATAATTAAATACTAAATACCATCTCTTTTAAGTTTTTAATTTTAGATTTCAATTTTAAATGAGGTTGTTTTAGATTTTTTTTATAAAAAAAATTACTTTTTTATAACAAAAATTACTTTTTTAAAAGTTAATTATTATTTTATAATATTTAAAAAAGTTTATTTTAAATATTTTTAAAATAATTTTGTTAAAAACTTATTTTTTTTATTAATAATGAAAAGCTAAACTTTTTGCATTTGCCTTTTACAATATATGAGTTAGAAAAAAAAAAAACAATTGAAAAAAATACAGAACTTACTTATTAATGGAGAAAATAATGCAATTACCTTTGT
>JBBPBR010000007.1:10828594-10841952 GCA_037974775.1 Cicer pinnatifidum | reverse complement strand
AATATTATCGTTTTTATCTTTGCTCTTTACTAATTATTCTTGGCTTACATATTTTTGTTTTTATCTTTGCTCTTTTATTTAAGTTCTTTTAATTGTTTTCTGAGTTTAAATGTTCTAAGGTGCAACAATTTTAGGTGTTACTTCGTTATAACCATTTACGTGTATGTGTTTAGAATAAATAATGATAAAAAACAAACATATTTAATTATTTAACTGTGATTAATTGATAATAAAAAAATTACAACAATAATTCTTTAATTGTTTTTTTGTGAAATGAGTTCTTGTAATAATGTTAACAAAAGAAGTGGTTAAAAGATTGTATATGTAATTTAAATTTAGTTTTTGTAGATAGCAATTTTAATAAAAACGAACTTTGCAATTACTAAAATAAAAGAATAAAGAGTAAAAATGAAAAAAAATAAAAAATTTACAAAACAAATATTAAAATATTAAAACTAAATAAATCAATATTTACAATGACCAAATATATATATAGTGTCTCCGTCTCTAATCATGATTATCAAACTGGTGTCTTAACAAGTTCACTTATTAAAATTGATGACAAATTCTATTGTTGTTCTTGAACTAATCATGTTTTAGCTACTTCACCCTTATTCGCCTTTGATTAATTAAATTTCCAACTTCTAGATTGAATTGTTTCCTTTCATCATACTCTTCGTCAGAGCAATGAGTGTGCAAATTGCTTTACTAAACATGTTGCCTCTTTTGATGGTGTTCTCAAGTCTTAGACCTTTTGCCCCTAGCTGCATCACACTCTCTCTAGTTGTTGTTCGCTTAAGATATTGTTTTGCATTTTTGTTTCTTTTCCTTTTCTCCTTGATTAAAAAATATAATACAATGAATATGCCTTGGGTTATGACACTTTTTTCCTCACAAATAAGAGACTAAATGTTCATTGATGTAGACTATATACACATTCATGGCAAAAGCATGGTAACAAATCACAATGATAAAAAGAACACATCCAAGTAAGCCAAAAAACCCAAGTGAAACTCCCATGTGATAATTTAGCTTCTAGTTCTAGGCTTTGAATAATCTTAACCAACCTCAACAAGATCTACATGTTTGTTTGAGTACAATGGAGAAGAAGCTCGACCTCTCTCAACAATATCTATAATTTCACCATGCCTCGTCTAAAATTTCCACCAATCAAGTCTCAAAAAACGGGGAATTGAGCAAGACATTCACCCCATTATCCATTGATTCCGTTTGAAGAGCAATTTTAAAATGTCGATCAAAACTCAGGACCAAAGTGGTTCAACCATCAAAAAATGAAATCACTAAGTTGCGTACGTTTGCCTTTGTGGCCATTGCTTTTTACAATATATGCACTTCCTTCTGCATCTGCATTCAAACAATTCATCCTGTGCCTGTACCAAGGCAGAATTTTTTTTATTTGAGTGGAACACAGAAAACTGAAATAATGAGGGGTTCAACATGTATGACAGATAAAGACAAGGTGAAACCTAGCCCTCTGATGCCGTTAGCATGGAATTTAATGAGCAAAGAACATGAAATAAAACTATGCCGTTTCACCATTTTCCATAGAAATATTTGAAAGAAAAAACAAAATAAAAACAAGGCAATAATTTTGTAATTATTCATGTGAAAAAAATCTCAAGCCAAGCAGATTCTACATAATTAACAAAAAACACATGCATAATTCTACGATCTAATGAAAAAGTTACAAATTAAAAAATGAAAAGTTATTTTATGATGAAAATTGCCATCTTGTTAAAACAAATTTTTGGGGTGGCAATCATAATTTGATTTATTATATAAAAAATAGGGAAATGGTAGCATTACTCAGTTAAATATCCCTAGACATGTAACCAAACATAGTCACTGTAATTATTCTGGCATCGTACGGCCCAGACATTCAAAATTACAGGACATTTAAGATACCACCGAACTAAACACCTCCTATTTAGAAGTAGAGACAATACTTACCACGTGAAGTGATCTTCACAGCATATAGAACCCAATATAATTGAAAACCCAGCTCCTTTCCTTCATATGACAAGCAAATAACATATCTATATCAATCTAATAAGAAAAGAAGGGGGACAAAAGTTGACATCACATAAAACAAAAACACTAAAGAGTACATGTATACATGACAGGAGTAGATAACAGTTAAATATCGATCGACTGATATTATGATCTTATTAAACCAAAAGACTTAAGACTCGGTCTTTGTAGTCCAAACGAAAATTTGAATAAAACGGGGGAACCTTGTGTTATAGGGCTCCCACCTTAGCAGGGTCCAAGAGGGTTTGACCCATTCCTGATCTATATTGTCACAGCCTTATCTTGCATTTGCAAGAGGCTTATTCCACGACTCAAACACGTGACCTTCAATCCCACGATAACAACTTCAATTGTTGAGCCATGACTTCCCTCGACCTTAGATGTTCTTCAAGAAGCATAGGAAATAAAAGGAAAAAATGGCACTATTCCAAACTTCACATGCATGACAGGGCATTATGATTCAATGCAGAAATACATTTTATATAACCACATTGTTTGAAAGTTAATTGATGAGACAATAATATGAGAAATTGAAGATAGTTACCATGTTGCAGTATACATGTCATAGAACTTTTCAAAGGCTTTATCGAAGCAATAGTGACAAACCAAGAGATCCTTGATGTCAGTGACCTTGCAAGTTGACTTGCAGCATTTAACCTATAACAGCACAAATTGACATGAACTGATAAGATGTAGGATGAAATAAGGTTGTCAATCAAAGATATGTCACAGTAAAAATGTATATGCAAACATCTTATAGCAACACAGGTTGACATGACCTCATAAGCTGTAGGATGGGGAAACAAGTTTGTCGTTCAAATATGTGTTACACGTAACACCCCTATATGCATACATCAACCTGCTTGGTGGTATCTCTTGTGTAATATGGTTTATGGGGAATATCTCTGCTCCTTTCTCATAGAAAAGTACAGGTGATTGAGTAATAGATCTAAGATACACTCTGATACCATCTTAAAAGTTGAGCTTCAAAAAGCTAGTTCAAAAAATGAGGATTGCCCAAGCCTTATAACTTATAAGCATTAATTTGGACATATCTCTAGCCAACATAGACCTCAACAAGCACAAATCAGTAACACATAAATGGAAAGAGAGAGAGAGAGAGAGAGAGAGAGAGAGAGATTAATTTAAAATGTGTAGACAAGTGTCTGCAAAGACCAGCAAAAATACAAGGAAAAAGAAGACAACAATAACAACTGCCATTCACCCATGCTGTAAAGGCTTGACAAGGTTATATGTTGGTTGTCAAGTGTCAACGGCTTAACACAGTCCTTCTTTTTCTCTGGACTTGTGATTGTGATCACCTGCTATACAGATAGGCAGAATTTTGGTATACAACATGAAGCTGGGAGTAGGAATCTGAAAGGGGAGTTATAACTTCCATTAAATTTCCATGAGTTAATTGGTAGAAAAAATGAGAAAGTAAAAAAGATTGTTGAGTCTCATTTTAAGTGGCTTGGACACATGAGGAGAATACTAGAAACATCTTAAGGAGGGTTGATGAAATGGAGGATAGTCCGATAGCTAGAGACGAAGTGAAAGCAAGACAAAATTATAGGCCATACGATTAAGAGAAGTGGTTTATCTTTGGCACAAAGACATCATTGGACTTCTTGACATCAATTGATCCATGTAGCCAACCTCATCTCGTGGGAAAAAAACTTGATTATTGTTGTTTTTGTAGTATATTGGTAGATAAAATATTTCACGGTCAAGATTAATCCAATATTTAACTTCAAATATGTTAGATAATGTTAAAATGCATTCATATATATAATAAATAAAGTGAAACTTTTGCCTTTATTCAATCAAAGCTTTTAAATGAGAGAACTCACCAGACGTTTTAGCTTGTGTGAGTAATATTTTTGATGGGAAGGGTGTGTTCTTATATGATCATCCAAGTGACCTGCCCTGGAATATAGGAATATTAGAATTCATTGGAATGCAGAAACACAGTGAAAATATCACCTGTGGGAGGTCAAAAAGATAACGGAAGACTGCATAGTAATTTTTACATCTATGATGCATTGCTTTTGTGCTTTAGTTTATGTTCCACAATTACAAATTAGCACCAACAAAGACACCAACTACAAGCACATGAATAATTTGACAGGCAAAGCTGCTTATTATGTCATTCAACAACCGGCATTCTTACAAAAATGGTAATCTAAGCTTGATTATAATCATACATTGATAGTTTCCAGTTTCCCCACCGAAAAATTATCCAAGTTAATATACTTGAAAAAAGGTGTGTACAGAAATTCTTAGATGCTGCTTTACTTTGTCACTTGAAGTAATTCTGAGACACGATGCATATCCAGAGTATAAGTTTTAAGCTTACCCATCACAAAGAACAATACTACAATCGACGCATGTTGCCAAATTCGATGAGCTGCGGCATGCATTACAGTTTGAAGCCAACAAATCTTTACCAAACTCCTTGCATCTGCACAAAAAGTTCAACCAAATCTGTTGAGTTTGCTTCATTTCCAAGGCAATATTCACGTCAGAGCAGATAAATGTTGACCCACTTAAAAAGTATAATCATTCAATAAAATATTCTTTTCCGAGAATTTAATAAAGAACATTCAAAGCATAAAAATATATGTAAAACAGTAGAACAAACAACACAAGTTAGAATATCAACTGAATGAGAAGAAAGACTGGATGAAAAGAGAAAAGGTAAAAAATACTGCAGAAATTTTTTTAGTAAACCAAGAGTGATATAGTATTTGGCTTGGTATCAAGCTAGAGAATGATAAAATAAAAAGAGAGCTTCTTCTTCAATCTCCCAAATACACTTCAGAAGTATACATCCGGAAACACAATTGTTTTGCCCTCCAAATATGTACTTCCGGACAGAAACACAGTATTTTAGAAACATATGGGGGTTAAAAGAAACTCTCTAATAAAACTAGAGCACCAGGAACATAGAATTGCCAAGATAAGAAGTAAAGAGAAACTTTCAAACCTTCTATAGAGTCCAAGAAGATCCTTTGGAATGGAACTAGATCTATTACTTCCTCCCACTGTGGTCTAGATTGTAAAAAATAAAATAATAATCATTATGAAATAAAGAAAAAGGTAAACTTTTATGCAGAAATAGCATTGATGACAAACCTCACTGCAACCCTTTACTAGACAATCTTCAGCTAGGTGCCCAGGTCTTTGACATTTCCAACTACAATAAAATAAAAACCCATAACCATAGACCAAAGCAGAAAGGGGGGAAGTATACTTTCATAAGTGCATGGCTCTAGAACATGTGCAGGAATTCACCAAAAATGACAGTTTCATATTATTTCAACATCACAATGCTCACTCTCACATTTTCCTCAAGTTCCAAAGTCTGTCTAGAAATAAGGATATATTCAAGAAACATACAACCAAAATTGTCACTATTTGATTATATGCACCCATATTGTATTCTGTAGCTGTATCAGTTAGTATGCAGAAAATAACATACTAAACTATTTTCTTTATTTCACTATCAAACCATTTGAAAAACTAGACAGAAGTGTCAAAATTCTATAAGCACAAACAGGTGTTTGATGGAGAAATATACCATTCATATGTAGAAAGACTAGATCTCTTTTTTGACCAGCGATGTCGATTATAATCCCAGGTATCATCACTAAAGACAGGAACCGGTAACGGCGGTAAGGCATCACTAATTCCAGATGAGGAGAAATTTTTAGCTTGGTCATTGGAGGACCCCTATAAGGATTATGAATGAAGAAGAGAATATTTACTATTTAGGACTTAGAATGGCTGGAACTTCTAGACAAAAAAACTTACAGAAAATTACCTCTTTGAGTTTAAGAATTTCCAAAAGTTCATTTTTGCACTCCATGCTACAGACATCATCATCTGTCTACAAAAGCCAGAAAATATAATACACAACGCAAAACTTGTAAAGCAAAAGTTGAAGTGAATATTTATATTGTATGACTAACCTCATTGCATATATATTCGCCATATCTTCCACATATAAGACAAACAGGCTCTCCAGATACAGGAAATCGCTGCTCATTTCTACTTTTGACTCCATTAAATTCTATTTTGTGACCTTAAGAAAGCATTCAACTCAATGAGACAAGAAATTTTGCTTAATAAATCGAAAAACAGAAACAGGAAATAAATAAAAAATTCAAAAGGTGCAAAAGCAGAAGTTTAAACTTGCAGATTTGGAAACAGACCGAAGTTTGGAAGAGTATGAGTCTCTTCGCACTCTGAAGAAGCACTTTCATCACCTAAATGTGCATAAATACGATTGTGTAAATTATTAGAAACATATACAGATTATCAACTAATAGCATATTTTCATTAAAATTTTCTTAGACAGGAGGCATGTGTGTATCAGCTAATGAAACTATTCATTATCCCAGGAAAAACTAACAGGCATGTTTTCTTCCCAAAAACTAAAAATAACTCAGAAGTATAGTAACAATAATATTACTAAGATAATGAAGAATATCAGTTCCAAGCTTCATATGCATATATAGAAGACTTGAACCATTTTATTCATCAAATAGCTTCTCTTGGGTTGAATTTTTTATCATCAAACAAACTTTTGGATTGAAGGTTCTCATTAGTCATTAGTCAAATCAATCCCATGGCCTTCTATATAATAATGTCAATTGTTAGATTATATAATTGTGAATTTCATGTTTATCTTTATCCACAATAATATAAAAATTGTTTAAAAACCGTAAAACATTGGCACTACTGAACAGAAGTTATAGAGAAAATTTCACAAAACTCACTTGCATAGTCCACCAAGGAGATAGCAGAATTAGGGTTTCCCTGGCACAGAAAAAGCAAAACGTGAAAAGGAATGACATAAGAGCAAGCTTAAAAAATAAGATAACACGAATCCAATTTCTAGCAACTGAAATTACCAATACATCTTCAGTCAATTCAACTCGCTCACTATTCTTAGACGAATCAACTTCTTTCCTGATCAACAACAACTTATTTTCAATTTTGAATATGCAAAGCAAAAAAAAAAAAAAAAGAAAGAAAGGCGTCGAAGATTGCATAGACATTGATTTTACCTTCTCTTTTGAATGTAATCGCGGTGGGACATAGAGGAAGGGACTTCTTCAACGTCATCCTTAAGGTGATTGTGACGGGATTTCTGTGGCTGGGGATGGCGGCGACGTTTGAGGGAGGCGGTGGGAGCGGGATGCGGTTGGTCGTCGGAAGTAACGTTGCCGGTGACGATGTTATAAGCTGAAGATTAGGAAATTGATGAGAGAGAGAGAGAGAGAGATGGAATGAGGAGAGAGATTGGAAACAAACCTTGGAGGTTCTGAAGAACGGATGAGAGACTGAAGTGTTTATTGTATGTGATCGACGGGTTCTTGTAGAAATTTGATCGAGTTCCCATTTCGCATCAAAATTCCAAAATGCTCCAATAAATTGGCGAAGTACGGAAATTCTCCGGGAAAAAACTCGCGGCACGTTGGTATGTTAAATGTTAGTATGGAGGAAAGTTGATTGGGAACAATTTTTGTTTACCTAAACTGCATTTTTGGCGCAAAGTTTCAGGATTCCATTATTTGGGCCCTTCTATTTTTAAAATAACAAAATGGGTCTGGTTTAGCTTTATAATTATTCAGATCGTTATTGGTTTTAATCGACTTAATATTGTCCTCCTAAACTTATTTTTAAAAACTTCTGCGTATACATTAAATTTAATTATAAAAAAAAAATATATATATATATATATTGGGAAAATTTAGTCAACATAACTTAAATTTTATTATTGGATTTTTTATTTTTATAGACAAAAATAAATAAATTATTATTTTTTTTATAATTGAGTATAGTATTGTCATTTTAGTATCGCTTTAGTATCAAATGTTGGTTTTTATACCACCTTTATTAATTGGATGACATAGGTGTATTTAGTTGTATGATGTGTTAATTTTTTTCTATATGTATATCTAATCAAATAGAGGTAAAAATGACGCTGAGTTCAAAATAGTGTCCAAAAATTTCTTTTATGTAAAAAATAAATTCCAAAAATATATTTCAAAATTTCCTCAAATATATAGCACAACATTGAGACACAAATGAAAAATTAATCTAGATTCACTAAAAGGAATTCATAAATTTTTCCTAAACACCAAAAATCATTTTTTTCAAGATTTCTCCGTTGCAGTAATGGGTAGTTTGGTTTCTAAGATTTTGAATTTCTAATTATAACTTTGTTTCTGTCTTCTATTATCTTTATAGTTGAGACTCGTCCTTTTTTTTTTTTCTTATCTCTTAGTCTCATATAGATTTACAATTTCAGATAGTAAAATACTTAAATTGAAAGACGACAAAAAGAGAAAGAGTTTTTTTTAGAGTGGCTACAATTAAGAAATGTTGGAGGGGGACAAGGTTGGAGAAATTAACACACAATAAAACACTTCAACACACGTGTAATAAAATGATTGGAAGGAAAATGAAGAAAAACTAGACAAAAGTATTAAAAGCCTCACATTAGATGAGATAAGCTACAAAAAAAAGTAAAAAAGTGTTTATAAAGGATATATAGTCTTGAGTTTTCACCCTACAAGCTGATTTGTGGAGGTTGTTTAGATCTCAATTCAAATTAAAAGAGAAGGAGAGTAAGAAGAAATAAAAAAAAGAATTTAAGATTAGAGAATATAAAAAGCAATATAAAGAAGATGAAGAGTTTTTGTATAAATCATTTTAAATTTTGAACACGCGATTTTGTTGTTGTGTGTGAGTTTTTAGTATATATAGTAAAAAAAAAGTGACACATTAAATGTGCATGTCACATAATTAAATTGACATAAGTAATTTTTAATAGAATTATAGACTAGAGTGACAGCCATACACATTCAAGAGGTAAGACAAAAATACCGCCTAACATAAAAAAATCTTAAATTTTATGTTTATTATTATGATTGCTAGAGGAATTAGTCATTGCATACAAAGATATCCAATTGAAGTTCCTAGAAGTTGAAAGCAAAGACCAAACTCAAGTTGAAAATCTGTCTAAGAAATGACTCCAGTTAAAATTGCGCCGTACGTCACCTACTCATTCATGAACGTGCTACACAAAACAAAGCATTCGCGTCAAAACATTTGACGTTTTATGCACCTAATCCTTCCGTTCCTCTTATTTCTTAACATCGCATTCGCAAGTTGTACAAACATATATCAGTTTAAAACATTGTCAACACAATACATACTAATAATATATTTACACCTCTCAATTATGTATATGGTTAAAATTTAAAATAAAACATATCAATTCATTAAATATTTTTTTACTTTTATTTTTGTTTCATATAACTTGGGAAAAAACATGCGGCTGGAAAAAGAGCCTTTTTCTAAATAAATAAACCAGAAAAAACATTAGTCGTTTAGTTGACTTAAAGACTTATAAGGAATCTCTAATACCTTTGCAGCAGAAGCAGTGAAGATCACACACACACACACACAAAATGATGGGAAAAAGTGGTTGCAACAGTGAAGGATACTTAGACGACACAAAATTCAGCAAACCAATGCCATGGATTGGAATCTACATAGCATCAGCATCACTTCTCTGTCTCACATCCATGTCTGCAGATCTCATCAAAGGTTTCAAAACCCGCAAACTTTGGTTCCCTTGCAAATACTTTCGTCTCAACGCCACTTCCTTAACAATAATTGCTGTTTCAGTTAAACTTTCAGTGGATCTCAACACCCCTATGCCTCACCGCCATGATCAGTTATCAAAACTCACAAGCAGTTCCCTTATCTGCACAATCATGGCTAATTCCATGCCTTCTCTTGGTGCCACACAGAACAATGAAACCATGATGAATGTTATGGCTATGGCTATTTTAGTAATTACTATGATTGTAAATATTTGTATTCAGTTTGTAACTGGGGTTATTTATGAGTTTTGGGTGGAACACGCTGTTATAATGTTTCTTATGCTTATTTTGCTTATGATTATGACTTCTTCTGCTTTGAGTCTTCCAAAGATGAAACACTATTTGGAGTTGAGGTATAAGATTAATGAAGAAGCTTTGAAAGAAAGCTCAAAACAAAAAAACCAAGAATTTGACAGTAAAGTTGTTGATAGATTAAGAGATGAATTGATGAAATTTTGGATGATGGCTCATACAAGTAGTCCTCAATTTCTACTAGGAAGATCGGTTTCGGGTACTGCCTCTGGTGCTTTTTGTGTTATGAGTACTTTGACATTAGTGGAAGCGATGCTTCGGTCTTACTTGATGTCTTGGTCTGTTAAATTTTGCAGTGGTGAATGTGATTATAAATGGTCTATAATTTTGATTCTTATTGTTCAAGTTGCTGCTGTTGGTGTTGGTACTATTGCTCCTGCTTTTAGATGGTTTCTTGCTGTTAAATATCGGTGCCCTGATGTGAGGAAAAGGAGCTGCAAGAGAATTTTTCAAGTGGAAGGGTATTGGACTGATAGGCTAGTGGTGATTCGAGAAAGCCCGATTAGTTTTCGGATTCGAAATCGTCAATGCAGAAAGTTGGCTCATGATGTAAAACTGTTTTGGCTATGTTTCTGTATTAAACTACAGATGTGGATGGTTAGGTTGTGTAAAGCTGCACAATATGTTTCAATTTTCCCTATGTGTTGGATCTTGGGATTTTGTGAATATTTCAAGAATTGGAAGAGTTTTGGCACAAGCGTATCGAGCCTGGGATCGGGCACCAAGCATGATCTGAGACGTTTTATTCTGCATCTCGAAGGCGAGGAAGAATTGGTTGAGGTGATGATGAAAGATAATTGGGATGCAACTCATCATTGGGTTCAACAAGGTGAAAAGAAGCAGCCAAAACTTGTTATTGAGTTGCTAGAGAAATGTTCAATCTTGCAAGGATTTAAAGGAGTAGGAGAATTTGATTGTGACAAAATTCTTCCTTTGGATGGTCAAGAAGTTCCATATAGTTGGTCACTTCCACTTGTGACACTAGCAAGCATTATAGTTGCATTGCCAAATACCAAAGAGTGTTTGGTGAAAAAGTTGATGAGTACTCTAAATGAAGGGCTACCCTATGTGAAGTTCATAGAAAACAACATTGACAAAGATGGAAAATTAATCAAACTTAGAAAAGCATCAGAAATTGTATGGCTTGGAGCTGATCTCTATAAAAAGTGGCTAGGTGTTGATCTTCATAAACTCTCCCTTGAGAACAAGAGTCCCAATGAGACACTTGAGACACTAGCTGAGCATGCAAAAACAAGGTTTAAGAAATATAAAACCAAATATCATCACTTATGTGTTAAGCTAAGTCCTTCATCATGGCCCATCAAATTATTGGCTTCTAATTCAATGTACAGAATAAGCAAAACCATTATTCTCTTGAATCATGATATTGTAAGAGACCATACAAGTGAGAGGGTGTTTGATGCAATGGTAATGATGATTTCTGATATATTAGGTGCTTGTTTCACTAACTTACCTCATGTTATATCTATGAAGTGTTTGAATAGTGGCATTGAAGAGAGGGAAGATAGTATTAGACAAGCTGTTTATATTCTTGGTAAAACAAAGACGATTATAGAAATGCTTGAAAAGAGAGCTTTTCCTAGTGTTGATTTTTGCCGTGGGACTAACGTTGAAGATTGGCGTTTAATGCATAAGCAGAATAGTTTCTTGCCATGTTGTGTGCCATCTTTGCTGGAGGAGAATGATGCCTACAAAGCTTCTTCTAAATCAAGTGAACTTTGTCTAAATATTGGCGATTAATAATTTTGTACATAGATCGTTAAAAAAGTTATCAGTTTTTGGTTGATGTGTATATGAATTTTATAGATTTATTAAGTTAATATAAGATCCATAATTCCACATCAATATGTTAAGCTGGAATAAGAACTTGTATGTAGAAGAAAGATTATAAAATTCTGTAACGAAACTATGCTGACGCCTTGTCATTTTGTTCATTTGAGCCAAAACTAAACTCACTCCATAGCCTCACTTTTTAAGCTACTAGCGTAGTGATCTGTGACAAGGAATGTTAATTTTTTTTGGCACATTTTAAAAAATAATACACTAAACTTATACTTTTGTATAGTAATCGTCGGTTGGATCAGTAGATTTAGAGGTGTTTCTCTATGAAATAGACTATTTAGTATGAATTGTTATCTTTTCAATATTGTGAATTGCATATCTATTTTAATTCAAATGATATCCTTCTTATACAAATATACTCATTTAGTAATGAGCTTTTTTTCACTCCCCTCAAAAAAAAACTTTTTCTCACTCATTTTTATATAATTTAGAAGGAGGGGAGATTAAAACTTTGGGGGGAAAAAAAGGAACAAACGAAAATTAAAGGAATGATCATTTCTCAACTTGAATATTACTTTTATTTCTTTGTAATATAAAACTTCCACAATATGAAAAGCTAAAAAAAAAATATTGAAGGATAATTTTAGAGAATTTAGATAAATTATTCAAATCATAATATTCTCAAAATTAAAAATATATTAATCATAAAATCCCATTTTCATTCTCTACAAAAATAATTTTTAAAATACTCTTTTAAAATACTATCAACTCTCCTTCCCCATACTTCTCTCCAAACTACAAAACATAGTGTTAAGCAAGTATACCCATAATAGAGGTATTGGTGTATCTTCATTTTCATGATGATACACACAACCAAAGAAAACAAGTGTCCAAAATATTTTTCTTTCTAAATAAAAAATATCGAAAAAGAATATCCTATAATAATTATTCTATTCCGAAACTCCTTCCTATCCATCTCCGTCACACAATCACTTCAAACGGTAGCACTCAGCAGATTAGGTGGCCAGGCGGGGTTCTCTTTAATTAAGACCAATGA
Organism: Cicer pinnatifidum; assembly: GCA_037974775.1. Taxonomy (NCBI): domain Eukaryota; kingdom Viridiplantae; phylum Streptophyta; class Magnoliopsida; order Fabales; family Fabaceae; genus Cicer; species Cicer pinnatifidum. Next base: position 10,829,043 of record JBBPBR010000007.1, on the reverse strand, counting down.
GAAGAATAAGGAAAATAACTATTTAATAACACTCATTTTACTATAAGTTTGTAGTTGATAGTGTATAGTTTCCTTATTTTTAAATAACTTTTGAGTTTATAGACCAACATTTTTTTTTTATAATTTACTGAGTTGAATAAATTTTTAATCTTTATAAAATTTTATATCTTTAGTCCCTCAAAAAGTTTTTATTTAGAAAAAAAAAAATCAAGACTAAACTTAAAAGATTATAATTTTGTATGAATTAAAAATATATTTAATAATTTAAAATTTATAAACTCGCCTTATGTATAATTTTTAAAAAATTATTATAGTTTTAAATAAATAAACTAGCTAAATAAACAATGTTTTGAAGTTAATAATTGAATATATATTACTTACAATAAATAAATAATATTTTAAAGTAAAAAACTTAAAATAATTTATTTATTATAATTTAAAATAAATAA
>JBBPBR010000007.1:10747422-10764067 GCA_037974775.1 Cicer pinnatifidum | reverse complement strand
TCAATCATCTCTTATATATTTAATATTATACTTATTTATAATTGATATAAAATTTAACTACTTATACTTAAATCCAACACTTTCATCTCCAAATATAAATACAAATTGCTCCAAATAAAAGTTATATAAATAAATTTAAAACAAATACATAAACTTTTTTATGACAAATTTTTGTATATTTTCGGAGAGAAGTTATTCTTAATTTAATTTCATAATATATACATATATGCCATAGTCACGGACTCATTGCAGCGTTTACATGACTGTTTACTTTTCCTTTTAGTATTTTATATATTTTTCTAGATATTCGTTTTCCTCATGTCGGGCACTGAATCAAAATTAACAAGACTAAAAACAAAAATTCAAAGCAAAAATATAGTAATAATACAATAATCATTTCTCAACGAAAAAAAAAATAACACTAGTTATTAATCTTTTTCCCCTAGCAAAGGGAGTACATTTATCATGACAATCTGACCAAAATAAATTAAACAAACACCAAATCAAAAGGAATAACAAGAAGTTAACCATCCATGCACGTAATCAATGAAGAAGCAAACAAATAATTAAGAAGCAAAATTAAATAGGTTGATATATAATGTGCACTCGCCGCGCGTGCATGATGAATTTAAGGGCATTGGAAGTCACGTGGAGCTTGTCTTGAACAAACATTGAGAAGCAAGCTAAGTGAGATAGGAAGGTTGAGATGTATCCCTAAAATGTTAGCTCTAAGGGCAGTGCAAAGACAAACTGCAGCCTCTAGATCAACTAGGCCATCTAGGAGTGAGCAACAAGGGGTAACTGGTGGTTGACCTAAAGTTACATTCAACAATCCATTTAGGACATTGGCACATACTCCAAGTTTGAGTGTGTCACGTGGGCACGTAACTGTGCCACCGCCGGAAGGGCTCGAGCCGCCATAAGGACTCGAGCCTCCGGAAGGACTCGAGCCGCCTGAGGGGCTTGAGCCACCAGAAGGACTAGTCCCGCCGTAAGGGTTTGGGCTTGGCTTATGCTTTGGCTTGTGGTTTGGGCTTGGGCTTGGGTAATTTGGACCACAAGTCCCACAAGAAGAGACAAGTGTAAAGAAGAGAATGTTGAATGTGAGGAAAAGAGCAAGGGAGGAAACGGTTTTGGAAGTCATCTTAAACTCTTGTAGTAGTAGCTAGTTTTATGTTTTGCATGCAAATACTAGCTACTAGAGGTTAGAGGAGAGTGTGAAGATGTGAGTTACTAATGGTGACCAATAGGGGTTTATATAGTGTTTGTGAGGTTTTTCCGTAAACCATGTGGGGTGAGTTGTGTAATTAAAGTAATGGACAAACAACATATTAATTATAAATTAAATTAATATCAAATGGCATATTATAGGAAAAATTTAGCAATAGAAGCAACATGTGAAAGAGTGAGTTTTAGCTGGCACCAAACACTTGAATTTGTTTTAGGTTTTGGATGCTTGTGAGGCAGCTGACATAGGGACTGACATCAATGGCTTCCTATCCCAAAATTTGTCTTTTAACCCTCCTGTTTTCATTAAAATGGAACCCTTAATAATTCAAAAGGTAAATTAAATTTGATTAACAATTATTTTAGTTAGAATTTAAAGTCATATTTTTAATTAAAAATCATGTAAAAATTTAGTATAATTTTATTTAAAATTTATTAATCTTGTAAGTTGCATTTAAAAATATAATTACATTATCTTCAAACTTCGGTTCTGAAACTTTTGAGAAAGATGATGTGAATTTAGATCTCTAATGTTTTCAATTAGTGTAATTTTGAATACAATTATTACATGTGGTACGTACTTTACATCAATAAAAATACTACTCTTTTTTCTTTCATAAATGTCGGCTAATTTGTTAAAAGAAGGAGGAAATGTTAGTAGCAATAGTATGGATCAAACAATGAAACTTCTTTTGATGTTCTAATTCAAACCATTCGAGTTAAGGATATGAATTAAAAAAAAAACGCTCTAGTATGTCGGGATATGTTAGTGTTACTTTGTTCTTCACTATAGACTATAGCGAACACTTTTTTTCTTACAAAGTATAATTAATGAAGACTTTGATCATCCTAGCTAGTTTGTAGCATTTTGTGTTTGAACCATCATATGAATCTTGTTTGCATTACTTTTCTAAACAAACGAGTCTTTTTTCGATCGATTCGTGTACAACTTTGTTTTACCTAATTTGCTAATTATATATATTGCTTAATTAATATATATTTATTTTTATTATTTAAGGTCATATACTTGAACACCTTAAACATATGTATGTATTTGTATATTTTGTTTAAAATTTATTCTTAAATGGAATTTTTTTAAAATAATTATGTTCAAATGTCATTAAAATAAATTAAATTTTTTAAAAGTTTGTCTGAAATTCTCCCCATGAAAGACAATATTTTTTTGTTCCATATCCATGCAAAATATCAGAAAAAGCCATTCGAAATTAATCTGTCTGAATTTCACTTTTATCGATAATGCATCCGTCCGAAATTCATTTTTAGTTAACTCAATAGAAAATATTTAGATCAATATAAATTTGTTAGTGGTTAGTATAATTAATTAGGAGGAGATAAAAATTATTAGCCTCAGAAATCAAACCTTAAATTTTTTTTTCATATAATTTTTTAATGTTTTAACTTTTACTACTAAGTTACTTCTTCGGGGACAAAATGAAAAATTTTAAAAAAATTGAACCAAATAGATTGAGCAGAACAGCATAAATCCTATTCAGTTTTGTTCGTATATCAATATAAGCTATCAGATGGATATTTTTCGTTGCTTTCAAGATAAGCAATGTTATGGGAAATCATTCAATCAATATCAGCTATAATATAATTATTTTTATGATTAAAAAGTAATATGATATAAGCTATTATTTTGAAGTCCTCATATAAATACTACTGTACAGTTCTTGTTTAACAGTAATTAATCTTTGTTAAAGAATTGATTAATCACACAAGAAAAAATTTCTCTTTTCAACTAAATTTTTTTCGTACATAACAATCGCAATTGACCTTTAATCATTTTTATTTAAGAGGTCTGAGTCTCTTAGCATTGTTGTGATTTTTTTTTTCATACATAACAATCAATAATTGAACTCTAATCATTTTTATTTAAGATTGAGTCTCTTAGCATTGTTGTGAATCACCTACTAGCTCTAGTCTCAATTATAAACAAATAAAAATTAAAGATTTTTTGTCTCATTTATAACAATATATAAGTTGTGATTTTTAAGATATATTAATATTTGTCTTTTGAATATTAAAGATTGTATTTAATATCTCCTATTCTTTTATGAAAAATATATTTACAACAAAATAATTATTTTATAAAAAATAATAAATTTTATTAATTATAATTTAACTTAATGATATCAACATTTACTTAAAATTTAAAGATATTTGTAAAAATATCTAAATCATAATAATAAATTTATTGATATGAATATTTTTGTTGTTAGAACGATAGGGATTATTAAATAGCATTATGGACAAGTGGAACTATAATGTAAGCACCCGTGTTAGTTCTTTTTCGTAGCCAATTAGCTGTCGATTGGGCCTACAATTGAAAAAATGAAGCAGAGATGTCTACCAGTATTAGGAGCCTAGAGTAGAAGCCCACATAACCCATTGTAATTAGTTCCACCTGGGTTGAATTATTTGATTTAAATAAAATAATAGCTTCATTAATGCCTTTATGGATTTGTTTATATAATTTAATATATTGACTTGATTGAATGTAATTTTTTCAAAGATAAGAAATTTCAAATTAGCCTGGCTTGATCATTGTGTATCATTTCATGAAGTTCTGTCAAATTAGAGTCACGGGCTTAATTAGTTAATTTAGTTTAACCAAATATCCACCACTGCTACTTTCCATCGTATAGAAATTCTGCATTTTATCTTTTTCCTACGACTTTTAAAAAATTAAATCTAAAAGCTGATTTAAATAAAAAGTTGTTTGGGTGACTTATATTAAAAACCATTTTTTATAACTATGCTAAATTTTTTTTTATTACAATAGACAAAAAAACAGAACTTTTTCTTTCAAAAAATATCTCTATAAATAATTTCTAAATTATTAAATGTAAAATTTATTTTTTTTGTAATCTAAATTTCTTTCTTTTATTTTCCTCTTATATCCTCTTCGCAAAACTTCTTCCTCTCCAAACTGATAAACGAACATCTTTTTGTAAGGGAAAGATCGAACATCTTTTTGTAAGGAAAAGAGATGCAGATGTGATCTAATAATGACAAATCTTTCATTTCAAGTCTTAAATTCGACATTTCATTTTGAGCTCTAGATTGCACTTTTGTGCTTTTATATTTGAGATTGATCCACTTCAATTTTTGACATTCCATTCATATTCGATCTTCATATTTCATTTTTGAGCTTATTTCGATGTGATTATCGAGTTTCCTACGAGAATAATTTTGGAGCTTATATTACATCTTTGCACTCTTCTTCTCGTTCACAATGCATTCGGTATTTATTCAACCTAGATTTTATATGTTTCAAGTGACGATTAGATTTTTAAATTTCTGAGCTTTTGTTTGAGATTTACTAAATTAGCTTTTTCACATTGTGATTTACTGATTTAGGTTTTTCAGTTGAGAAGCTTCGTTAGATTCTTAACTCTAGTTCGGTGCCTCCACACGCACACGCTTATCAGATTCATACGCTTTATCAGCTTCGTAGGTAAAATTATGATTTGTATGTATATGAATTTGTCTTCTATAAAATGTGGTTATATGAATCTACTTTCTATGGGATATGTAAAAAGTTTTTAAATTATTGATATTGGTAATTAAAGAGCTTTATCAATCTTTAGCTATGTTGATGATAGAAATGTGAGAAAATGAATTAGATGAATATGGTGATGATGTCAAATCAATTGTTGGTGTCATGACATTAACACATGTTAAATACCAAACACACTTTTGATTAGGGGTGTTGGTGCGACACAAATTTTTAGATGCTCTAAGAGTTCAATAAAAACAATACATAAATATTTTAATTTGGTGTTATAAATATTTCTCGTTGTTCTATTGTAAAAAATACTTACATCCAATATTCATTCTATACAAGAAAGAAACAAAATAGATGTGTATGGCTTATGTCTAGCAACATAAAAGGTCATATATTGATGAAATGGGGGTAATAAAATTTGGTTGAATTGTTATATATATCTTTTTTATGTAAAATTCTTCATTATACTTTACATTGAAATTTATATACTAAAATGTCCTACTATTTTTGACCTTAATGAGGTTGTATGGCAGAGATGCGACTACCAAATGGTATATTTTTTTCTCTCTAATAGGAAATCGCATGTCAAGAATGTGATCATCTATTGTCATTTTATTTTTTTTTATTTATTATAATAAATGGTTAATTATTAATTTAATAATTAAAAATTAATAAAAACAATTAAAAAAAAAACTCAAATTATATTAATAAAGTTAAATAAAATATATTTAATAAAAAATTCAAAATTATTATATATGAATAGATGTGCCAAAATAAATAATATCATTCATATAAGAATTGTTTGATAACAAATAATCAACATACATAATTAGTTTGGTGTTTTGACCAACTGAAACTATAAGTACTAGTATAATTCACACCTGAGATAGCATAATAATAACATTCATATGAAATAATAATTATACATTAATATTAGTTCCTGATCGATGTTTAATTCTAATATTTTTACTTTACCTTTTATAGGAAGACAACTTTGCCATTATTGTCAAAGACGCCAATTGAGGAACAATGTATACATAGACATTTATAGTTTGTCCACTTTTAGATCAAATATATTGTATGTTGCAGTTACATTTCACTATTGTGCAAATTTGATCTAATAATAGTTTTACATAAACATTGTTTATCCTGCAAATTTGAATTCAACAAGTGGTTCTTTTGCAATTTCATATCAGCATTTGATTTTAGATGAGTTGCTGCTGTTAGGTTTTTATTTCAACACCTTATATTGGCTTATGTGATTTTGGATAAGCTTTTGCTAGTATTGAAGGTAGCTATTATCATTTATTTATTCCTCAAGCAAAATTTAGAAAATTCCTTCCTAGTAAATAATAGTTGGTGCAATTATATGAACATGAGTCTTTTTCTTTTTCTTGGTCAACATACTTAATAATAAAAGTAAAATTTTGAAAGTCATTTATCTTAAGTTTTGTTGAACAAAAGTAATAAGAAATTTTTAAAGTTTCCTGGGATTTTGATGTGAGTTGTGTTTCATGCAAAATTACATAAGGATTTTTCTAGGAAATTACCTGCAGACTATTCTTCAAAATTCTCATAAAATAATTAATCACGATGGTTTTGGAAGTATTTAGAAGTAAAATATTTTCATAAATTCTTCAAAATTCTCATAAATAGAAGTATTTAATTTTAAAATTTTAAAATATTTTTATTTTATTTTGTAATATAGTGACTAGAGAGTGCATATTTTAAAAAATAATAAATGTATCTTAAAATTTATAAAAATATGTCTTGGGGACAAATAAATGGAAGGGTTTTATTTATAATGAGTGATGAAGAGAGTATTGTGAAATGAAATATAAATAAAAAATAAAATTTGTATGTCGAAAGAAGTAATAATTTGTCCGATCTCCATCAATTATACACACAGAATACGAATAGGAGAATACCACGGGCTATACAACTTTCTTATTTGGTTTTGGTTCACAACACTCTCTGCATTCTTTGGTTGTATCCGCCAAAGATTCTCTCCTATCTGGATATATTATGTATGTATCACGCACGTTGTTAAGGAAAACCATTTACTTCTCACACCAAAACAACAAACACAAACAACTATTTCACTAATAAAAAAACTCCCTCCAATCTTCATTATAAGAAATTTTTTAGAAATTTTTTTTAGTGTTAATTATAAAAATCAAATCATAATTTTTTATAAGTATTTATTATTTAAAATATTTTTATTCTTATTTAATGTATGTCTTTTGAATATTAGTCGATATATATCATATATCACAATTTTTTATTACAGTGAAAAAACATGTCTAAAAAATAATCACAATAAATAACTTTAATTTTGTGGTTGTTTTTATTCTTCTTCTTATATTAAAAATTATAGAGAATATTTTCTTAAGTCTTAATTTAATTATGATATTACAAAGTTCGAAGTTTTATTTTGAATTCGAAATTTAATATATGACAATTATATAAATTAATTATGATAGAATATATCAATTTTTTTAAGATAAAAAAAAATAAAGAGGATTTAATTTTATGCTTCTACTCTTTTAAAGAGACATAAAAAAATTTAAAATAATCAAAACCATATGATGTGCACCATGTGCCACATTACATTCTGAGTCTGGCGAGGGATATTAGTTTCCAATTTCTATGTTTCCTTGATGAGTGAAAATGTGAATTCCAATAGGAGGGTTCTAAGATGTACAACACTCAAAGTCTCAAACTAATGTATCCACAAGCTTGTTACCACTAAAGATTAAGTGATATTATTAAATAAAAATAGTCATGATTTATTATTGAATACGATTTTAACCGAAATAATTTTCACGAGATTTAATTAAAATGGTTCAAACAAAAAGTGTAGATTAGAGAGATCTATATTATTGTTGATGTAAAAAAAAAAAAAAAAACTGTAACAAACAGACGGGATTTGAATTTTATTTATTTATAAAGATATGAATTTGATGCAATAAAATTCATGTCATCAATATATTGATAATCGCGGGAGTATGTGATTTAACAATTAGTTAGTGCAAATGAATTGAGCTCTTTTCTTTTTTGAACAATTGAACTCTTTTCTTTGATAAAATTACCACAAAAAATATACGTCAGAAATTGCAACTTTAACTTACATATTTGCATAAAAATTCCAACGCTAATAATGAAAACTACTTAAAATAATATTTCGAATTTTGTAACTTTTCAAACATTCTGTATTAAAATACATGTATATTCCAATTTTGATTTATAAAAATTCGGAACATAAGTCAAAACTCTGAATGTATTAAAGAATTAAATATTCAGAACATAAAAATATCTCGAATTTTCTAGTTTTGCGTGGCAGTCTGTAACGACTTAAAATTTATAAAAGCACAAAATGATAATGGTAATACTGTAAGGAAGAGTTGTATTAAGTTTGTAGAATGAAATGCATAAGTTCATTACAATATGATAGTAGCTTAGAAAAGAAGAAGGTGTGTAGAGAACGAAGAAGGAGAAGGCAGAAGGAATGAATCAAGGAGAAGTAGAGAGAATGTGCAAAGGGGAATCATTACACATCATTTCACACCCCACTCATTACATAATCATACCATTTAACATTCTCCCTCCTGTTGCGTCTGCTCCTACGCAATTCCTCAACCTCAAGATCACCAGCCACGTGTCCAGTGGGCATAACTAATTCCTCCACTCTTTCTCTGTCCATAACAGAATTTTCATTATTCTCCTTTATCACCCTTTCACGTGTTACATTTCTCCCTCCTTCGAAAACAACCTTGTCCTCAAGGTTGAATTGAGGGTAAGCGGTTTGAAACTCATCCAAATCTTTCCAAGAAGATTCCTTTTCCTCTGCTGCATCCCACTTAACAAGAACCTGTGGAATTTCTTTAGAGTTTTTAACAATTGTACGAGTATTCAAAATCTGAATTGGTTGCAAAATTGGACCTTCTTCAATAGTAGATAAAGGCAATGGGAAGTATGCTTGAGGTGAACTACCCTTAAGTAGATAAAGGCAATGGGAAGTATGCTTGAGGTGAACTACCCTTAAATTTCTTCAATGCAAAAATGTGGAAAACAAGATGGATTTTAGCTGATGCAAGCAATTGTAGTTGATAAGCAACTTCTCCAATCCTTTTAATAACTTCGAATGGACCAAAGTATCTCAAGTTGAGCTTGTGATTCTTTTTGAGAGCTAAGGAATGCTGTCTATATGGTTGTAATTTAACCAAAGCCAAGTCGCCCATCTCTAATTTGAAATCCCTTCTTTTCTTATCTGCTTGCCTTTTCATATAATTCTGAGACTTCATCAAATTATCTTTAAGTTGCCTCAGTACTTGATCCCTTTCATGCAATGCTTCTTGAATGCTTGGGGGATCCTTAGGATTGAATTCATACTTGACTACTGTTGGTGGAGGTCTGCCAAAAAGAGCTTGAAATGGAGACATTTTAATGTTGTACTGATAAGAACTGTTATACCAAAATTGAGCCCAGGGAAGCATTTTGACCCATGATTTTGGATTGTCAACGACAAATCACCTTAAGTACATTTCTAGAGTTTTGTTCAGGTTTTCAGTTTGCCCATCAGATTGTGGGTGATAAGAGGAACTCATAACTAGAGTTGTACCCTGGGATTTGAAAAGTTGTTGCCAAAAAGAGCTAACAAATACTATATCCCTATCTGAAACAATGGATTTTGGAATTCCATATAGCTTTACAATGTTGTGGATGAAAGCTTCTGCTACTGACTTGCTAGTAAAATCAGTTTTCAAGGGAATGAAATGGCCAAACTTAGACAATCTGTCAATGACAACTAAAATAGTAGTTAGACCATTGTAGCTGGGCAATTTGGTTATAAAATCCATAGCAATATCTTCCCAAATCTGATGTGGAATGGGCAATGGTTGAAGTAACCCAGCAGGCATCACATTATCGACTTTAGCTTGTTGACAAATGGAACATTCTCTCACAAATGTTCTGATTTCTTGTTGCATCTTTGGCCAGAAAAATTGAGAAGTTATTTTAGCTAAAGTTTTTGTCATTCCTGCATGTCCACCAGTATTAGAACTGTGGAATTCTTCCATTATTTTGAGCTTGAACTGCTGCTGAATTGGGATCATAATTCTTCCTTTGAATAGCAGAACCCCTTGCCATATTTTATAATCCTTATTGGCATTAGGATTAGTTAGAGTTTCATCATACACAACCTTCATTTCTGGATCTCTAACTTGTAATGTCATCAGTTCTTCCAACCAAAGTATTAAGAGGTTGAGACCTAGCTAACATAAAACTTCTGGACAAGGCATCAGCAGGAATGTTTTCCTTTCGAGGTTTATACTGGATTGTAAAATCATAGCCAAGAAACTTTGGTAGCCATTGTTGTTGCTCAGGTGTTTGTAAGGATTGTTCTAGCAAGTCCTTCAAACTTTCTGGTCAGTTTTGATCACAAATTTCTAACCCAATAAATAATGCCTGAACTTACTAAGAGCTTCAGTAATAGCATAAAATTCCCTTGTATAAGCAGATTGCTTTTGCATTCTGGGTGACAGTTTCTTTGAAAAGAAAGAAATTGGATGCTTATCGTAGCTGAGAACTGCACCAATTCCTGAACCAGATGCATCAGTTTCTATAATGAAAGGAACTTTAAAATTAGGAACAACTAATACAGGAGCTGTAGTCATTGCCTGTTTCAATTGATTGAATGCTGCAAGAGCAGATTGAGACCATTTAAAAGAATCTTTCTTCAGTAGATCAGATAATGGAGCAACAATTGTAGCATAATTTTTGACAAATCTCCTATAATAACCAGTCAATCCAAGAAAACCTCTCAATTGCTTCAAATTGATTGGCTGAGGCCATTGTAAAATAGCTTCCAATTTTCCAATTTCCATAGTAACACCTTCACCAGAGAGTGTATGGCCCAAGTACTCTATCTTTTGAACACCAAAGGAGCATTTTGATAACTTTGCAAAAAGCTGATGATTCTGTAGGATTTTTAAAACAGATTCCAAGTGCCATAAGTGATCTTTTCAAGATGGACTATAGATCAATATGTCATCAAAGAAAACAAGTACATACTTTCTCAAAAGACCTTTGAAGATATCATTCATAAGGCTTTGAAAAGTGGTTGGATCATTAGTCAATCTAAAGGGCATTACTAACCATTCATAATGACCAAAATGAGTTCTAAAAGCTGTTTTGCATCTGTCAATAGGGTTCACCAAAATTTGGTGATAACCTGATCTTAAATCAAGTTTGGAGAAGTAACATTCCCCATATAATTCATCAACAGTAGGAATTGGAAATGAGTCTTTCACTATGATAGCATTGAGAGCTCTATAATTAGTACATACTTTCCATGAACCATCTTTTTTTCTTATTAAGAGAATTGGAGAAGAAAAAGGACTTTTGCTATGCATCCCTTCTTTCAACATACCTTCCACTAATTTTTCAATCTCCTCTTTTTGACTATGAGGATACCTGTAAGGTTTCACTTTGACAGGATTAGAGCCTTCCAACAAGGGAATGAAATGATCATGCGATCTAGGAGGAGGCAGTGAGGTAGGTGTGGCAAACACCTCACTATAAGTGTGCAACAATAAGGCTATCTCAGGTTCCATATTTTCAGGCAATGCAAGTGGTGGAGTAGGAGAATTATCATTAATCATTTGCATGCTGAAAATTTCTGCAATAGAATCTGTGTGCACCATTCTTTTGATATGATGGAGTTCTTCTAGAGAAGGAATGAGTTCCTTATCACCTTGAAGAGTAGTGAATTTGCCCTGCCACAAAAATTTCAGTTGCAATTCTTCATAATCAGCAATATGAGGTTCGATGGTCTTCAACCAACTAGCTCATAAGATTAAATTTGCTCCTGATATAGGTAATAGAAATGCAAGCAATTGAAAAGAATTTCCTTGAACTTGCACTGTGAGTTGTTGAATGAGTCCTTCAGCAGTCATATAATTCCCATTTCCCACCATCACTTTGAAAATGGGAGCAGGTTCTATTGGTAGCTTAAGAAACTTAGCTACTCTATGCTGAAGGAAATTATCATAACTCCCACCATCAATCAAAACAGTTATGGGTAATTGGTCAATGTGAGCTAAGAATCTAATCGTGCCTACCCCCATACCACCTTTTAAGGCATTTAGAGATAAATGGTGATCCTTAGCATTGACTTGTTCTTTTAGTTCATCATTAATTTGTACCTCCGAATCACACAAAATAGGTTCATTATTACATTATTCTAATTGCAAGAATAACATTTGTCTATTTGGGCATTTATGGTTAAAGGTAAACTTTTCATCACAAAAATAACATAAGCACTTTTCTCTCCTTAGCTGCATTTCTGCTGGGCTGATTTTTTTGACATTTGAATTCCTCAAGGGAGGGCCCTCAGGAGTTGGCAATAATCCAGATGAAGTGTTTCTAGCAGTAGGTTTATGCACAACAGCAGATGAATTAAATGCTATTGGGGAGTATTTGTGAGTGTAGTTTGCATTGACAGCCTTAGTCATAGGTGTATATCTTTCCTCATAGAGTCTAGCTAAGGCTACTACACGCAATAAAGTAGGAGGAGCCATTGCTACCACATCACGTCGAATTTCTTTTTGCAAGCCACCAACAAAGCAATTTAAAATTGCTTCATCATTTAAGCCTATAGATCTATTAGCTAGGGCCATGAATCTAAGATAATAATCAGAGATGGAACCTGTTTGTGTCAACTTGAATAATTCTGCCATTGGACATTCATATGGGGAAGGTCCAAACTGAGATTCCATTGCTCTAGTGAGATCTAGCCATGAAGTTATTGCAGAAATTCGATTCAACATTTGAAACCAAGGCACTACATCTTTATCAAAATGCATGGCAGCAATATAAACTCTCGATAGATCTGGAGTGTTGTGATAGTTAAAGAATTTTTTTGCCTTAAAAATCCATTCCAGCACCGGTGTTGTTCCATCAAAATGGGGAAATCCCAGTGAAATTTCCTTAACAGGAAGAGCAACATTTCCTGGAGGAACATGGTTAGGTCTTGAGTTCGAATTGCTTCCACCAATGTGAGAAGTGTTATGCAGAATTTGTTGTAAGGCAAGTGGTATCTGATCCATACGAAGATTATGTTCATTGAATCGATTATTCGTCGTTTGGGCTAAACGATGAAGTTCATCTGAATGAGTTGTGACTGTTGCTTGTAAATCCCTCAATCTTGTATTCTCAGCCATGGAAGCTCAATGAAAGCACCAAATGTAACGACTTAAAATTTATAAAAGCACAAAATGATAATGGTAATACTGTAAGGAAGAGTTGTATTTAGTTTGTAGAATGAAATGCATAAGTTCATTACAATATGATAGTAGCTTAGAAAAGAAGGTGTGTAGAGAACGAAGAAGGAGAAGGCAGAAGGAATGGATCAGGGAGAAGCAGAGAGAATGTGCAGAGGGGAATCATTGCACATCATTTCACACCCCACTCATTACATAATCATGCCATTTAACATTCTCCCTTCTGTTGCGTCTGCTCCTACGCAATTCCTCAGCCTCAGGATCACCAACCACGTGTCCAGTGGGCATAACTAATTTCTCAACTCTTTCTCTGTCCATAACAGAATTTTCATTATTCTCCTTTATCACCCTTTCACGTGTTACACAGTCAGATGCAACTATTTTCTTCTCTGTTGATATACGTTAAAAATTGTTCTGAGTTTTTCAGTTTTTCGACAATTTAGTACCGAATTTTTCTTTTTTAAAAATCTGAAACTTAGGAAAATTTCTTTTTTATAATAAATATATTTAACAAAATAGTAGAAGGATTAATTTATAATTTCGATAGATGTATAGGGTGGGAGGATTAGATGCTGAGGTGTGTAGTAGATTTTTATAACTTTTTGTTGAATCAATCTTTTTTCTATTTAGAGTGAGAGGGACTACTTATTTGAAGAAAATAAAATTTGACCCACGTATTTTAGGAGGTGCTATTAAGACCCCAGCATGACACGATAATCTTTGTGAAAGGAGTTTCCAATAGTTAAAAAAATTGAATAAAAATATTATCGAAAGCGTGATTTCAATAATATTTTTTATATTTGTGGGTAAAATTTAGGAGATGAATGAGCAATCATTATTTATTTTGGAATAAATTTAGCCTAACATGATATATTTAGCATTAGGCCGATCCTAGCAACATGTATCAGTTTCTCGCAATTAACTTATAATTAATAGAGAATTGAATTTCACACTCCTACATCTTAACTTGTATCTTTGCATTTTACCATTTTTCGTATGAACTTTCAAAAATATTTTTGTAGAAAATATGAAAATGTTAAATAAAATCAGCTTGATTTTTGTGTTTACATCTATGTTTTTTTACATTAAATTTTTTCATGTGAAAAAAGTTCGCTCTAGTTGTTAAAGTAATACTCCCTCCAATCCTAACCATATGAAACTTGAGTCAATTTGTATTTATTTTTTCACGAATAAATATTATTCAATAATTTTTAGTTGAAACAATATCTAGCTAATCTTAAGTAGAAAAAAATTAAACTACTCAATGACTAACACAAAAATAAAATTTTAAGTGGAGCAGACTCTTTTTATATTAAATAGAGACTTATTCAATTTTGTTAACGAATTAAATTTTTTATTTATTTATATGTAATGGAAGTGATAAATATCATTTAAAATTTATTTATACAATTGCGAGATCTTCGAATTTAAACATGTAATAAAATTTTTAATATAATAATATCAATATTTATCGGCTAAATTAAATTATAGATATAAATAAACATCTTTATTACTATGATTTTAATTTATAAATGTTCAATTAATGTAGTCAATTTCAAAAATATATACATATATATATATATATATATATATATATATATATATATATATATATATCTATATATATCTCCAAAAACTATAAAGGATCTCACCCATTCATTACGTAGGATAGGTTCTTTCCATGGAGCCCAAATAGGATGGTCTAGCTAGCATCATCTTATGAATATCGTATTGGGTCTGATGATATATGGGCTTTCACAAGTCCGAAATAATACAGGAACAATTGTATCACTTGGTCACTTAATATATCTTCATGTTATTTTTGTGCCTGATACGCTTAAAGGGACAAAATTTATATTTTTGGATTTAGAGGTAGTGCCACGTGAACTACTTGGGTTTAGGTATATAAACTTTTATATTCAGACAAAGAGAGATTTGATTCTTCGACATATCCACTACACCTGTAATATGTGAGCTTTTTAATTAAGGACTAAACAATTAATCATGTATGGATGATGGGTGCCATATAGTTTCAACTATAATGCTTGTCGAAGGAACGAGACAGAGTGTGTGATACTGTGTGGGTGGGTGCATGGAGAAAACGTGAATCGTGTGCCAGGTTGATAGTGAACGAATGAAGTAGTGAGTAGTGGCTCTTCACATCGATTTAGTGGTTTTTAATGAATATATTTGATTTCATTAGATTTATATGCACTAATAAAGATATACAACGCTAGACATACACAAATATATAAATATAGAGAAAAAACTCAGAAAATTGATGGAGTTAGCGTAACAACATATGTGATGTCGAGTTAGATATTCAAGATGTTTTTAATTTGAAGTCTCGTCGTTCATTCCTTTTTTAAACTCTAATTATGGATCATTAATAATTTCACTATTATATTTTCTTCACTAATTACTCTATTAACACAGCACATAAACATCGTTTCAAAAAATTTATGTTTAGTTTTTGGATTTAATATATATATATATACTATGAATTTAAGATTTTACATTATTAATTATCAAAATATTAATTATTAAATTATAAAATATATTTAATTTTTATTATGATTAATTTTAAAGTCGTATCGTTGAATGATTATGAAATATGACAATTAAACTTTTACTTTTATATCTTGTCGTACATAAAAAATGATACAAAAGAAAAACTATTGAAAACAAAGAAACACTGTTGTGACAAAAATAGGTTCGACTTAACGGACTAACTTGTTTTACTCATATTCTTATGAGGTGAAGGTGAATTGAAATTTTAACTTACCAAATAATGAAGTAGTGACTCGACAGGGCAAGTGAGTCTGTCGGTCCATTGTTTACAAAATAATTGTTTGCTTCTTATTTTTATATTTTTACACTCCATTTTCCATTTGTTTTGAATATTTTTTGAATCTTAGATTAGATTATGAATTGTTTGAATTAAAAATTTCATATTTGCGCAGTACACATTAATTTTCTGTTTCCATTTTCTCGAAGGGTTGTTATCTTTTCCATTAACAGTTTTAACATTTTTTGTGATTAAATTAACTATTGCTAGTTTTGTTTTTTAAAATGTTGACAAGACAACCCGCAAATCCACGTGTCCTTATTCATAAATAGGGTTGGTTGAAAGTTTTAATCTTATGATTTTTGCATGGGAGATCGGTCCATTTTATGATATTTTAGTATGATATTTATAATTTAATAATAATAAATTTATTATTGTTATATTTTTTTTATTAATTTATGATAATTATTAATTTTATTTAAAATTAAAATTTAAATAATGTATAATAATTTTACTTAAATTATATAAATTAATATTTAAAATTATAATAAAATTAAATATTAATATATAGATTAAAATTGGGACAGTTAATATGATTGTTAAAAGTTAAACCATTAAAATAAAAAATTAATAGATAGTTTCAAGATAATGTGACACATACTCCTATTAAATAAACTCATGTTGAGTTTATCCTTTGTGATGTTCTTATTAAAATACAAACTTAAACACATATGTTATATCTAGCTATATGGTTTATTTTGTTTGCAAAATAATATTTTTTTAAAAAATAACTTTAAAAAAAACCTTTTGCAACAC
>JBBPBR010000007.1:10718998-10730559 GCA_037974775.1 Cicer pinnatifidum | reverse complement strand
AAGAGAAGTGATAAATTTAACTGAAGTTTCCCTCGAAGTGCATGAGTGCAGTTTACCCTAAAACATAGTTTTTATGACTTAAACACATCAACTTTTATATTTAAAAAAAATATTATTTCCTAAAAATATATCTCATTATATTTTTTTTATAAATATTATACTAATTTTTTATATTTTATCATAAACATTCAACCATAAATATTATAAGTAACAAAAAATTAGAAAAAATTAAAATTTATTTTACTTGATATTTTTTATAAATAATATTTAATTATTATAATATTTTAAATGTTAAAAAATAGTTTTTGAATAAAATTTCTATAAAACATATCATGAAGGCAAATTAAACTTACTTTAACTACATGACAAACTTGGAAATAGCAGATCAGGTGGAAATAACAGATCAGGCTTTAAATTAAACATGTCAGAATGTACTTGTAGTAGAACCCCTTACCTGGCGAGGATTTCGGTCAAGAATCGTCTGCTCTTTGAACTTGAGCCTGCATGAATATTGACGATTACCACGGATTTCCATACTCCCATGATGATCACAATATATTTTTCCAAGAATAAGATTATAAATCGTAGTCGTAACCTATAGAAGAAACAACCAATCATTATAACAATAATACATGGTATAATAATCCACCCAAACAGAGTAATTTCAAGATGGGTCATCCGCCATTAGGGCACATTTTAAAAAATAAAAAATATTAATTAAAAAAAGTAAGTTTTGAATTTTAAAAAAATTAAAAATATAAATTATAATACAATTTTTATATTATAAACTATTAACATGTGCTATTAAAATACATGTTAACATTTTTCTTTTATGATTTATACCTTGTTCCACTGGAATATTTCACCATCATCAAATTCCAGGGTCAGAACTCCAACTGGGTCCAGCTGAATTGACCTTCCCCAAAACTTTGAACGAATGTTACTGTCCGCCCAAAACCTCCATCCTCGACCTTCACAATGGCAGGCAACCACAGTTGGATGGTGACTAACCTGTTTCACAAAAATTACAGGTAAGTGACAAACTAAATTATATTATCTCCGTCTCACGACAAACGTTATTATTTTTATTATACATGTATAAAAATCTTAAAAGTGAGACAAATAAATTATAGGTTAGTTTTTCCCCATATTTGTCATGTAGAGAAATCTTCATCCTTAAATCCATTTTTTTTAATCTCATTTACCTTTGAATCAAAGACTCCAAATGCATTGCATCCTCATGTCACTAGAGGGAATCCAACAGTATGTTAGACCATACCTAAAATATGTTTTTGATAATTAACCGATCAAGCTTAGGCATGATAATCAGACGGGGTGAGGTGGGGGTGAGTTTTGTCTTCCCACCCCGGCATCTAAGAAGTCGGATAAAATTTGCACTCGCACTTATTTTTATGGGATATGAAATTTAAGTATTTATCTTCGTCTGTAATAGAGTTTGAGTTTCTCAACATGCACACGCATTTATTTATATATACCAAATAATAAATTTAAATTCATATATATTATAATTAATATAGTAAAATAATTATTATTATTATTGTACAATAATAAAATTAAAAAATATTAAAATCAAATTTTCTATAAATAAAATATTACAATTTTTAATATTGAAAAAATATTAAATATATACATTTATATAAAATTTAAAAACGACAACAATATTACTAGCATAGTGGATTCGGGTGCGGGTGAAGGACGAATGTCAACACCCAAAACCTACCTCCACCCTCAAATTTTAATTTCAGAGAAAATTTCCACTCACATTCAATAAAAACAGATTTTTTCCGCTCAAATTACGACGAATTTGGATAGATATCTACATATGCGGATTATGTTGTCATGAGTTTACACTAATTTTTTTAACAGACTAGACACATAAAACGGAAGAGAGCTACTTATAACTCTTTTATGTTTCTAAAATAATTATAGTCGTACCAGAAGGTACACATTTAAACCACACAAAATCTGTATTTAGTTTCCAAAGTATACTCCCTCAACGGAAATCTAGTGAAGCCCAACCTATTACAACTTCTGGTGAACTTTGGTTTTGGGGTCCATTTAAAGGAGAGGGTTTTGGGTCTATATATATAAATATAATTAAAAAAATAACATAATTTATAATCATATAACATTACATATCATTCTTAAAAACATATTATAACATGCTTAATTTTAAAAAGAAAAACAAAGTTATCCCTCTCTCTCAAAACACTTTTCCTAAACAGAATCATGAGGTTTTAAATTTAAACATAAATATCCAAACCAAAACTAGATAACAAGTCACTTTTATGATACTCGATCTTGAATATAAGCAAAAATAATATTTTTTATTAAATATAACTATCTTTCACTCTTTTTAAATGATGTATATATTGAAATACTTTTAATTAATGTAAGTTTTATTTTTTAATTACATTTTTGTTTTTATAAAAGATGTTTTTGTTAGTTTATAGAAAAAATATAAATAAATTCGTATATAATTGCAAAATTCTGAATTAAAACTCAAAATATATTATTTAAACTTAACAATATCGACATTAACTTATTCGAGAGTAACATAATATTCAACCCAAAACATAATATTTATCTAATTTTACAAGAATTTACATATTCATAAAAGATATTTTTGAGAACAAAAAATTGATTACCATTTAACTAATTTTTTAGTGCCACTATTTAGCTCAAGATCACCAGTCAAGTATACTACTAGCATAACAAGCCAAATCTCATCAGTCATTAAATTATATAAGGCCCTAACCTTCTCAGAAAAGAATCGAACTCCTTTGTCAGGAAAATCCGCCTCGTAAGTTTCCCCTAACAAGGGATTAAATGGCTTACAATGACGACCTTCGGATGATGCATATCCAGAAACAGCAAAGGCAGCAACGTTCAGTGCCCGAAGGAGACTGTTTCCCTGAAAATACAATACAAAGAGTTGAAATGTCGCAATCAATAGCTATAAATGATATCATCTTTTATTTGAATTAAGGAAAAGCTTATTCGATTAGTACCAATTTCCATGGATTAATTGAACTAAGAGAAACCCACTATAGAGAGCAATATTGTTTTGTTTTGCAACAGAAGTTAATGACACAATAGAGCAATATTGTATATATTACCGATTTTCCATACTCATAAGCTCTATCCAGAAGATAAGAGTACTCCAAATCCTCAAAACATTTCTGAAGGGATGATATTGGCTCATTAAAGTATACAGGAAGGCAAACACGTGTGAGATCTTTGCCTACATTGTCTTTGATCATTGACCAAAGACTGACGCCCTTCTCCTTCTCAACAGGATCTGGAAGCTTTTTTCGCCTTGCTATCTGAGGATAACCATAATCATATACCATTGTCTGATCACGGCTGTTTTCCATATCAATGCATTGTCTAGTAGCTTCCCCAGACATGTTCACTTGATCCAGAGTTCCTTTTGAGCCACACCTAAAATCAGGTTCTGTAAAATAGTCTCTAGTATCATAATATGAGATTTCATCTTCTTCTGACACTTCCTCTACCTCTTGTTTCTCGATATCATCAGATGATTCTGTTGTACTGCATTCTGAAAGGCAAAAGTATATGTGAAAAATAATACTAAAAACTGAAAGGATGAAATCATATATATCAAAGGTTACAGATTGTAAACAAATTTACTAAATGATACAGATTGTATTTGTGACGGGAGTATAAGGGGGTATTTTGACACTCATTAGTTCACTGTGTATCTTGACGATGGTTAACATTTATTAGTTAATAAGAACAATTTTGTAAAAGTGTTACAGTTTCATTTATTTATAATTTCTTTAATCTGTATGAAAAATAAGGCTTACCTACCTTCAGTTCGTACATTTATTGGCTTACCAATAAACTAGAATTTTACAGTAGAAACCGGCCTATCTAAGCATGTGAACCGGATTAACAACACTCAATATCAATCTTACCAAAGCAGACAACACATACATTCATAGCCCATCAAGTGGATTTCTGGGGTGCGTGTTATTTGAATCTAGAAGATAGTTAACAACAACTAAGTCGTATCCCACTATGGGGATGGACTACTTAAACCAAACAATGCCGTAATACTTTTTCATAAATTAAACCTCTAGCCAAAAAATAATGACTTACAAGTCTTTTTTGATATTTCTACAATAGTTTAAATAATAATAAATAAATTCTAGAGGATAGAGACAATCACAGTAACAAGAATATGCTTTGAATCACTGTAAGAGGTGGAGTTCAAATTATACAGTCTAACCAATATATAGTAGAAATTTTCCATAATTCAAAACATATTAGCAATATTCTTCAAGTACATATAAGACAGAACAATAGGGCCTTATGATCACTATCAACTAACAAGTCCACAAAGATTTTGAATACAAGTATGTGCTCGTCAAATATGAAAATAAACGTGACAGTATTTGATAAATCATAATAATAAGCATAAGTGACATATATGGTGGTACCACTATATTTTCCACGCCCTAGACTTGAAAATCCATTCTTTGTTAATTGGTATTCAGTGTCATGCAAGGCAGAGGCTTCAGGTTCAATGTTAGCTGCCTGTTCATGATCAATAACAAAAGATTTCTTTAGTAAGCCATATACAAAGGAACAAGAGCTTCCACATCTAGAAAACTAAACATATGGACATGAAGAATATATATAGCAAGAAGAATAAATATTTCAGGTGGTGGCAGCAAGTGGTAATTTATAATGAGTATCATGATTTATAACACTTCATTGGGTGGGAGAGAGTGTCAGAAAACAAATAATACCATCAAAGGCGCAAATCAATGACATGACTTCTACGAAAAACAATAGATCAGCCAAAAATGCTTGACCAGATGAACCAAACACATCATGTGATGTAACTTCACTCAGTCTATGTTCTATCAAAAAACAATATAACTTTAGTCTGAATTGCAACATGCAGATATTTTTACTTCTCATGAAGCTAGTAGACCCAGATATATATTAAGCAACAAGTAGATATATCCATTTTTTTTTTTAACAAGCAGTAGATATATCCATGTGTTTTGCAAATCCAGAAGTGTATATAATAATAATGTTCTAACGCACTAATATATATATATATATATATGTATGGATTCCTGTTCGGAAGTCTAGAATCATGTTCACTTGGTTCCGGTCTTGATTTCATGAGAAAAAAAAATTAATTTTAATTTAAACACAATATAGTCACCGTTTGACTAGAAGTGATGATAAAAATAGCTTTTGTAATAGATTAAAAAGTTCATTCCATTAAATTTTGCATCAGATTTGCTTTGAAAATATTTGCAAGTAAAAGCATCTAAATACAAATAGTTTAATTTCAAATAAAATTATAATAATTCACTCAAATAACCTTTGACAACGTTTCAGCCTAACACACACGCAATAGAGTAAATTGAAAACAATAACCGGCAGGTCATAAATAAAAATCACAATAGTAATGTTAGAGGAAATACATCAATTAAAAAGTTGAAACTTTATCTCCAAAAAATAATAACTTTATATTAATTTTAGCATTTCATAGAACTATGACTAAAAAACCTCAATACATATAGCATAGAAATCAAAATATCATGGTAAAGTTGCTGGGTAAAATAAATTTTGGGGAGCTAAAAAATGTAGCAAATAAGACAAACCATGTTTAAAACAATCAAAGCTCAATCATTAAGGGAAAAATTAGAGTAAATAGGTATTTTAGTCCTTGAAATTATAAGAGTCCTTTAATTTTTCTATTTCAAATTTTGTGCAACAATTTTAAAAGTTTTATACATATTTTGATGCAGGAAAAAACTATTTAAATCAATATGTATATGCTTTATTGGATTCGATGGATTTTAATTTAATATAGAAATACTTTTAAAAAGAAACTAAATTGAATTTATTTTCATTTTACAAATTTGAGAGATTTGACCGACTGATTCTTACAATTTCAATAACTATAATACCTATTTACTCGGATGAAAAAAAAGTCTAACAAGAAATGTTTGGGATATTATTTCTTGTAGATAATTCGGTGCTGAGTTATTGAAACACCCAAAATTTTCTAGCTCATGAAAAGAAAATTAAATAAGTCATTTGGACTCATTATAGTGTAGTATAGTTCATAATTTAGAGAATAACATGTTCCATTCTATAAAATTTGAAATGGGAAAGTTGCTGTGTGATCATATGATGGGTAAATTAACAATATAGTATTTACATATTTGAAATGAAAGCAAACAAATAAATAGTCAAAAGGATTCCAAAGGTACAGAAAGCAAATTTACCTCCAACTGCCTAATCGTATCAAACAAATTGGATCGTTCTTGACAAAGAATTTTAAGCTGCTCTTGTAATTCAGAAAACTCTGCGAGCATGATTTGCTCGCACTCGTTTACAAGATTCTCACTGCTACCTTCTTCAAGCAAACGTCGTTTAAGCCTCTCAGTAGACACAGATATATGATAAGGTGCAAGTGATAGATGACCGCTTAGTGGATACAAACTACGAGTTGTCACCAAAGCTTGAATCCACGCCACACGATCTTTCCTTGAATCAGTTCTCAGATGGAGTGTCTTCGTTGCTGTAAATATGTAGAACTTTCTGTCGTCTGATTTGCTCTCTCTAAAAGACGAGATCTGTAAAATATTCAATTAAATAAAGAACCGCCACCACTTTAACTTTTTTTTTTTAATCATTTGTTATTATGTTCAAAAGAAACGCAAGGAATATATGGTTTATTGACAAAGTTTATTTATTTAGATTAATTAAATTAATTAACGAAACACTGCAGCAACTGTATTAAAAAAACCTATTAACAGGAGAAGGAGAAAAAGAGCCCCCACCTTGTTGAGAATAATACATTATACAACGTTATCAATAAAGTTTGAAAATGAAATTACCTAATCACTAGGATATCATGAAATGACACTACCATTGCTTGACTAGAATCATTCGAGTTTGATTTGAGTTTGATGGTAATGATGTAAAAAAGTATGTGAAAAAAAAAACTTACTGTCTTCAACTTGTTTATGTTGTTTCCCTTTTCAATTATAACAAGATTGAATCTTAAATGTTGAAGTATATGATCACACATTTAAATTTAATATTTTAAGAGAAAAAAAAAATATTGACCTGGATGATATACCCCACCACCAAGGTGGAAAGTCCCACGTATATATATTTCTGTTGACAAAGACAAAAGAGAAGAGGGGCCTTTACGTATGCTTTCACTTTTCTATCAATCTCTAATTATTTTATTTTTAAATAATCAAAAAAACTAACAACTGAAAATGCTTTTCCCCGTCATCTAAGATTGCTTTACAATTTATGATTTAATTTAGAAAGGAGCTCAAGCCTGGAAAAAGACACATACTCAAAAAATCCCTAATAACCGTTGCAAGTTAATGCAGGCCTTTTGGGATTTCAATAATAACGTAAAAAATTGAAGCTTTAAATGGCAAGAGATAAGGTTGGATTTGCAGGAAAAAAAAAAGGGTGGTGATGAAAAAGTAAGACGGAGAAGAGAAGGGGTAAGTAAGAATAAGGAAGAAGCAAGAAAGAAAAGAAAAATCCAATTTCAGAAGCAATGCCGATGAAGGAAAAGGCAGAAGAGAGAGTTTGACGTGACCGCAAGTAAATGCCATAGGAGACTATTTACAATTTGTATAGGCTATCCCTATACTCCACAGCCACCTGTTGATGTGACCCACTCTACATTAACACCCAGTTAAAACTGTAATAAAGGATTTATATAGATTCAATTTTGAATGGAAAATTGAAAATCACCTAACCCATATGAGAGAGAAATAAATAAATTGGATTTTTCTTTCCATCCACCGTTGAAACCATCGGGTTTCTTCATTGTTGCTCGGACATCGAAGACTCATTACCATTTTTTTTTTTAACACTGCCAGAGGAACAATCTGAATCTGAAATCAGTATCATGAATTGATTATTTTCGTGGCCGGAAATCAATGAAATCTTTTCATTGTCTTTCGTAATTACTTCACCTTAGTAAAAAAACTTTATGACAAATAATGTATAATTGTTTAAATTAAAAAATGTTTTTCCTCTACAGGAAAGTAGCAGTAAGGTAGCGCCAAAATGTTGAACATGACACTGCTAAAGCTAGACCAAATCCTGACCCACACTATAACGGGTGATTCAGATCACATATTAACAACAACAACAACACCAAATAATCAAATATCATCAAACTTTTTAAATTTAATTTCCATTATCCTAAACAAAATTAATAATAATTTCATAAATCGAAAAAATTAATTAATTAATTAAAGGTAATATAATAATTTTAACTAATTTGAATTGAAGAAGCGTTTACGTTGTTAGTCTTTATACCTTTAGATGAACAACTGTAGGAGGAGAAGAGGAAGAGGAAGAGGAAGAAGGTTTGTGACTTTTCCGGCGCATGGCGTTTCCGGCGTCTCTATCCATTCTAGCGAGACGGTTAGCGGTTACATCTCCGATGAGGCAAACGTCGTCGATTGGAGAGAACAGATTTAGATTCTCCGGCGACCGGATCTTGGCGTAAGAGAGTACGCCATTGCGGAGGAGAAACCACCGGGATCTCCATCCCTTGCCGTAATTAGTCCATTTGTAAAGAACTCCTGCAACCGTAGCCTCTGATCCACGGCGTCCAATGCGGCCAGATCCACTCGCCGGTAGACTCCTCGTCCTCGAAAGCGCCGCCGCGTCTGGCTCCGGCGATTGACTTCCGATCCCGGGACTCTCCAGAGAGATGCAGCACAACGGGTGCATTTCCTTCACTCGCATTTTTCTTTTGACTCTTCTGTTTTTTGTTGTTGAGATTGTTACTAGTTTTTCTTCATTGGAACCATAGGTGCATTGAAAATTGAACGAGGTGAGTAACTTAGGGTTCTTAAAAAGGAGAAGAAGAAAAAAATAATAAAAGGTAAACTTAGCTTGGGGTAATGAGAAGAGCTCTGAAACTGAGAAATAAGTAGATCGAAGAAGGATGATTATTAATTAGATGCGTTGATTAAATATATGAAATTGAAAAATCAGTTTATTGAATGAATAAAAATAAAAAATAAAGTTTTATTTTTTTATATATAAAAAAATACAAGTTTTGCTTGTGAATGAAATTTTGTTTGGGAGAGTGGGAGACATCATAGATTGATATATATAAAGAGAGATGTAGAACAAAGGGTAGTAGGTAATAATAAAGGGATGGGTAGAATGGTAATTAACTTAAATTAAGTATAGTTTTATTTTGTAAGGTTGAAACTTGAAGCATGATGAAACTTGGAAACATAGCTTTTCCGTTTGAGTTGAGGTTTCTAATCTTCTTGACTACTTTACCCGCCGCTTCGTCTTTTTTTTTTTTTTTTCTTTTTAAATTTAAAATAAAAACCCTTGTTTTTTTTTTTGGTGGGGGCTTGGAGATATAATCGCGAGTATTTATTTGAGGGTGTGAAAATATCGGCAAAATATCGCAGGCGAGGGAACTGTGAAAGAGAACACAGCGAGTTTGAAAAGGAAACAGGGTGGCAGTTGATGAGGATGAGTAGAAAACTGAGGCGTGTTATAAATGCTATTTACCGTGTAATCATTCATTTTTTAGTTTTTCCCACTGCTACTTTTTCCTTCTATAAATGTTTAATCCATCGCTATGAGAAAGGTTTCAACTCAAATGTGTTGGAAATCATGATTGACGAGAAAAAAATTGTGTGGGAAACATTTGCCAAAAAAATAAACTGAAATGAACAACAACAACAATTAATGTATATTTCATTAAAGTCTACTAGTAATTACTTAATTCTAGTATGAATGATTGCAAATCAACCTTTTAAAATGCGTAACTTTTTATTGTGGTGATCTCATACATGTTTCTTTTTTTGGTATAGAGAGATTGTTGTTTAACAAATGTCCGAGGAAAAAAAATGTAAATATCTTGATAATTGACCTGAATTTCATTCTCATTCTAAATATTATACATTGTACAAAATATTTTTTTTATGAAACATGTACGAAAGAATATTTCCAAATACACTTTTCTTTCTTTTTTAAGTGTCATTATTAGGAGTTTTTATTATTTTTAATTTATTGTTTTTAAAGTAGTATTAAATATATTTTTATTAAAAATATCTTTGATTATTTATTAAAAAAGATAAATATATAAAATAAGATAATAAATAAATAAATATCTATAAATAATCTTAAAACTACTAACAAAAAATAGAGGTTTCAACACATTTTTCTCTATATATATAAGATTATATGGATTAATGTATATAAATAAATAAAATTATAATAGTAAAAACTTATTTTCCAAATCTTCAAAGGAGGACGGGGTAGAGAGAAATTATCTTCTTTGTTATAATATTTATTTCTTTTTTGTAATAAACAATATATAATGATAAAGTTGTGTTGGTAAGAAAAATAATTAATGCTATAAAAAATTCGGAGGAATTCTTATACAAAGAAATAAGCAACTTTTTTCAACAAGTTCTAAGTTATACTACTTGGGCGACAAAATAGGTTAAAATTATTAATTTGCCTAAAGCAGCGTGTAACAGGACAAATTTGAATTAAAAAAGTGAAATTGGTCGACAAATTGACTCACCGATAACAAAACTCAGAAAAATATGTAAAATATATGTTCATTATTATTCACGTCGGCGGTTAACCTGGAAAAATAAAATTGCAAATCCAGAAAGAATACAATTGTAACAAAAATTATTAAATTTATCTTAATCAAATATTAAGTAAAAATTAACTCTACAACCTAATCTCATATCTCCTTCTCATAACTTTTGTTGATGTATTATACACTCCATGTCAAGATGGTTCAAAAGATTAAAAAGTTCAATTTTCATTGAAAATTATGGATTAGACAAATCAATATAACGTATTTTAAATTAAATTGTTACTCTAATTTATATAGCAACGGAAGTAATAATTTATTAGTGATATAACCGATATATTTATTGTATGTATGTAAAATATCCAAATGTAGTTAAAGATGTAGGTGGAGTAGGATGTAATACAGTAGAACAAATTTATGTTTTATTGCTTTTTGTTAATATGGAATCAATAAAAATAAAAATATACTTAAACACAAGACACACCAACAAACAAATATAAAGCAGCACTCAAACAACACGGATATTATCAAAAATATTGCAACAAAAATTTTCAGCTCAAACCCCCTAAAAAATTGACTCAAGCAGTTGGAATAATATTCAACCTTTTATTTATATAGGAGTCAACACTTACAAAAAAGTTTAGGTACACCTCCATAAAATATTGTTTTGCCCTTAAGGGCTTATCTTTTATTACCTTTTCAATTATCTTTTATCATGTTCTTCCTCTGTGTTCGTATGTGAGCCTCTTAGGAATATCAACCCATGCTTCATAATTCATGTTGTGCATATATTTAATATCAAGGTTTGTAATTTAAATAATTGATACGACAGAAATAAATAAAGGAAAATTGAACATAATTGATAAAATAATATAACAAATTACACCAATAGTTACACATATTTATATATATATAT
>JBBPBR010000007.1:10680061-10708692 GCA_037974775.1 Cicer pinnatifidum | reverse complement strand
AAAAAGCTTCACTAAAAAAAGATCACTACCCATAACATTTATTCAACTTTTTCACTTTAATTATTTGATCAATATTGCATTACATCAAATGTGGCATTAAAAACAAATGTGTATATCATCTCAATCTAATTCGATAAAAAGGTTATATGTCTCATCTAATTCTTATCAAATAAAAATGGTTGATGCAATATTGTGAAAGTAAATCCAAGAGCGACGCAGCTTCTTAATTGGCTTAAGGCATTTTGGTATTTTGTCAAAAGAAAAATATACTTTATATATCTCACACTCATATGACATCTTGATAATGATAAAGATAAAAATAAAAATAATAATGTGATAGATTTGATATAATATGGAAAGAGAGCTGAAGAGAAAATGAAATGTGAATGAATGTATAAAAATTAATAATAAAACAATTAATTTGTGATAATAGATGATATTGTGATAAAAATTAAAGATAAAATGATGGTGATATTAGATGTGATATTTTAGAGCTTATTTTTGCCATTTGTTTTCTCCATTTGATCACTAAGATAAAATACCTATGACAAGTATCCAAAATGAATCGCATAATCTCATAGGTTTGTGTGCGGAAGTCTTTGGCACTTTGGCTGTTATGCAGTACAAACTGTTGTTCCACTTCCTCCCATGGATTGGTCTTATATTTAACACCAAATCCTTAACTATCTATGATTGTCATGTAAAATAATTCGTTACCCAGAAAAATTATAAACAAAATTAAGCAACATATGTTTTCAGTAGCTAATTAATTAAGCGCATTTTTTGTCGGTATGATAATGTTTGTTTGGTGCGGCTTACAATCAGGATATACAACACTTTTTATTTCTTTAGGTACAAGGAAATATTTTCATATGTGAGTGTGATTTTTGTGAGAAATGTTAATCACAATTTTTGTACTATTGATACATCTTTTCAAAATGTTATTTAGTTAAACTGTAATTTGATTACTATTTTTTTAAGCAAAAGGAGTTAAGACTCGTAAAAGTAACTATAAATCTCTATAAAAATAAGTAGAGGAACCGTTACCATCCGCACAATAGGATATTATAACTAAAACCATGAGGAAATTGAAAAATATGTTTTGCCCAAACCATCGTCAATGTGATTAACTTTTCAATAAATTTGGGACCATATATATAATTGAATAACATGTTTAACCATTTTTATCTGTCCTACAAATAACAATGTTTTGGATTTATTGGCATTAAGACGTTGGTTAAGTTTATCCAAAACTAATTCACAAGCTGTGATTAATTAAAATTGCCGATCCTAACGCGAAAAATCAAAATACACAAGTTGTGTTTGTGAGTAGTAGTGATTAGATAAAATTACTGGTGGATTGTGTAATTAATTAAAATTGCTAGTTGATTGTGTAATTAATTAAAATTGCTAGTTGATTGTGTAATTTTCTATAGGTTGGTGTTAGCGGCCCCAACATATCATTTTCACTTTTTTTTCTTGTATGAAAATTACATTGTCACTTTATCTATTAGTAATGGGGTGCTCCACATACTACAATTTGGTTATTAATTTTCTATAAACTTTGGTATAGTAAATCAACAAAAAATTAAAAAGTTTGAAATTTCAACAATTTTATTTGGAAGACTAACGTGTGCGATTAAAAAAACACACAAATTTAATATTTAAAATAGAAAAATGCTAATAAGAATTTTATATTTAATATATATGAAAAGTTGTGTGTTAACAACACCCTTTAAAATATAATACTAGCTATCGAAATGGGAATCTTATAACACATTTTTTATGTATAATAATTATATTGTTCCTTAATTGGATTGCATATGATGTCCTTTTTCTAATGGAGTTAAGGGACGGGTGTCTTATTTGTTAGCTGTTTACCAAATCCATGAATATTCGAATAAGCTTTTGTATGTGTTTTAGGAAGCAGCAGTATGTGGAGCATCATTTCCAAGTTATATGGGATGGCGTAATCCTCAGATTTTATTATTATTTTGTACATAATTACGGGTACCTTTATATCCTTCATAATACTATGTTGGGTGAACTAATGATGCCAGTCGTAGGTGAATCGTCCATCCACCACATATGTATATAGAATGAAGCAACAACAATTAAAAAGAAGATAAATATTTGAGCCAAATTTGGACTTCTACTTTTGTTATCTCTGATAGCATATGGTTCTATACATATTAGATAAACTTTGATATGTATTATAATTGAAATTAGATTAACATAATCTTATAAAATTGAGTTATAAACTGAAAGGTACCTATCATTAATAAATATTTTATTAGATTTTATTTAATTCAATATAAAACTCTTAATATAAAATAAATTAGCATCTATATTATTATAAAAAAATTGTACATGGTAATTATGAATATTTTAAATAATAATTTTTTTAATTGTCTATGTGAGTATTATTATCGTATAAGTTGACTAAATCAAAATTTTTATTATATTTATTTATTTAATTTTAATTTTACTAATCAAATAAATTATTTCTATAATTAAAATTTTAATTTTAATTAAACTTATAAAAATATATCATTTTAAAATAAATTCAAAAGATAAAATTTAATAGTAATAAATTTAAAATATGATTAAATTTATTCTTAAAAGACATATAATTCAATTATTAATAATTTAATTTGATAATATTAAAATATATTAACTTTCAGATGTATCGTAGAAATCTTCTTTAATTAATTATATTTGCGTGGTAAAACGGATTTGCACGATCGATGCAGCAAATTATCAAGAAAATGGTTGCAAACTAGAAAACACTAAAAAATTGTGTCTTCTCATTCATGCTATGGGCTCTTATATAATTTATTAGCTATAGGAATAATTAATTCAACGAATATCATAAAACAATTTGAAAAGATTTTCAAAAGGTGATGAGGTGGGGCATATTCTATAGTTTCTTGTGATGGTAGAATGGACCCCAAACACATCAGCTACCCTATGAAGTATATCTTATCTGATAGGACAACAATCCCAGTTAAAAAGAAAAATAAATACAAAAATATTTTTAATAAAAAACAATTAAATTATGATTCGATCAATAATTAATCAATTTAATATATATAATAATTAAATATATAATTTTTATTTAATTAAATTATAATTTGATCATACTCAATATAAAATAAAGAATTCACAATATTTATAACAAAATTTAATAATTGGATTTACCATTTCGACCGTAAAACCAATACAATACTTTTTTTACTAATTTCAAAATTAGGTGATAGAGTATATAACTTAAGTTTAAATATGAGTTGTATTTATCTTTTTAATCGTATAACCACTTATCATTTCATATGAGTCATATACACAATCTTACAATAGGTAAATTAATAAATTGGATTATTATATTTATGAACAAAAAGAGATATACAAAATCTTATAATAGGTAAATTAATAAATTGGATTATTATATTTATGAACAAAAAGAGATTTAATTGGAACCTTTCATTTTACTTTTAATGAAAAAGTTTACGACGTTGTGTCCATGTTGACATAAACTGTTTAATTTTTCAAGGGAAGTAACATCATGAATTAATGAATTGATGATAGAATGTAAACAAAGGATAGGCAGGGCAGGGGTAAGTAAAGAAAGCAACAACCATCCATCAAATCTATGTTTATAAAAGTACGTACTATATTACAATAATAAACAAGGTTCCCCTCCATGGGAGAGAAATTTAGATCTTGAAGTTGGGAAACAACTCATTGAAGCACTATAACAAGTAAGTAACAAAACCCAATGGCCCCTCTCACACCTCTTAATGTCTTCTATCAATGGAGCAATGTTTTCTTTGTTTCCCCCACTATCATTTCAAAGTTTATATTATCATTTCATCAAACTTCTAACATTTTTTCCAGCATGGCATGTGCCCTGCCCATGCTGCCAATATTCTTTCGAGGAAACAGATCTTCACATTATATTTTCATCCAAATTGTGGGTAAACTTAGATATATATATATATATATATTATAATTTAGTATTATTATTTTATTCACTACTACCGAATCCAATTTTTTACCCATAAAGTATATATATGTATATCCTTTGTAGTGATTTAATTTTGTTATTACATTGTCAGTAACATATGGGGCCAACCCATGTCAAAGTCACAATTAATATTTTTCATTGGTTCACATATATATTGATTTAATTTATAGTGTGAATGAAAGAAATTAAGGTGAAATATAAGGTGATTTGATTTCGTTGACCAATATTTGCAACATGAATATAATTGATCATGTGGGGTGTATGAAAAGTAGGCACAAAAATAAGAAATGGTTGCATTGCATGAGGATGAGCATGAGTGCATGGGGGGGGGGGGGGGGGGTTTAATTATGATTACAGTTGTGTCCACATATTAGAAATTAGGTGTATGATAGAAGGATGGGTCGGTGGTACATATTTGCATGTGGACTTTTATGATGGCCGTTCTGTGCAGAGAGACATATAGCCTTGCCCACAATATATAGCTACCTAGGGACAAATTCTTGCAGTGGTTGTTGGAGCCATCCTTTTTCAAACTTTTTTTAACTTAATTATAACTTTCCCACCACGCAAAATGCTACAGTAGATAATAATAATAAATACTATTCCTTTCGATATTAAATATAAACCAAAATAAAATTAAATAAATGTATGTATTTGATTTTTTTTAAAACATATTTTAATTGTATTTAAGGTAAAAGGAGTATATAGTATATACATCAAAAGAGCATTCAAAGAAATATATAACATAGTTAAATGGATGGTCTTCAACGTGGATGTTTGTTTAAAAAATATTTGATTATTTAATGATGATAACAATATTTCTTGAAAACAAATATTGATCAATGGCTCTTCTCATCCTTATGATTAATAATTTAATTAATTAAATTGATGTTGATTCGACGAATTTAATTTTAAAGAATTTATTTATTTTTTTATCGAATAAACATCAATCAAATCATTTAACTTTAAAAATAAAATAAAAATTACAAATTTTTACTTTTACAAAACAACAGGTATTGAAAATTCAAATAATTTTGAAGTATTATTATAGATGTATCACTTATTGAAGTGGTTCACTTAAAATATGCATGCCTATGTATATATATCTATATATAAGTTTTTTTATAAGATAAATTTTAGTAATTTTCTTTTTATGAAACCAAATGTAACACCTCAAAAATTGTATATTCTATTTATTTTTATTTATATTAATAATTTTATTATTTATATTTTATTGTCCTAATTCATATATTTATACAAATCTCTTAAATCTTATTTAATCAAAAAATAATTGTTAGTTATTCAAGTGAAATTTAGTTTAGAAATTTCATATTAATGTGTTTGTTATAGTTGGGGAATAAATTAGAAATTAACTCATTAGAAATAAATTCAATAGAAATCTCAAATTCAACTTCTAGTAGCTCATTTTGTAGTCAAAATAAAATTTGTCATTTGTAAAGATTCGGAGAGGACATTTCCCATCACACCCCCTTTTACTTAAAACCCAATTATTTAAAAAAAAAAAAAGTAATGAATGAGAAAGAAAGAAATAGGGAGGGATGACAGAAACGTAACATATCAGAGAAAATGGAGAGAAAAAAAAAAACAAGAGAGAACACACTAACTCCATTGCATGTCCTTCTCAAGCTCCCTTATTTCACCATCTCATCATAGAAACACCCTCACACCTATAGTAGAGTAGAAGAGGACCAAGGGGTAGAGTGAAATGAGAAATTAAGAGAAAGAAGAAAAGGAAAGTTAGGGTTTCAATATAGGAGAAGAAGTTTAGAGTTCTTGCATGTTGAGAAGGAAGATGGAAACGTGAAGACGAGTTAAAGTTTCACTCGTAGAAGAAGGAATTAGAATCAAACTTTGGGGTCTCAAATATCTTCTTAAGGTAACATAGAAAATCCTCTTAAAACCTCTCTTAGGTGTGCTTAGAGATATTAGTTGCATGTTCCTAATATCTGTTTCATGATTTGTATATTTAGGTATTGGGACAATTCTATTGGATTTAGTATCATTGATTATTAATAATGCATGTTAGGTGTTTGTATTAATTACTATGAAGAGTTGTTAGATTATTATTGTTGATTGTTGTGGTTGGATTTTTGATAAGATGAGATTGTTTAGTATTGGTAATTACTTGGTTTTATGCTGAATTTTGAGTGTATTTGACTTAGTTGATCATACGAACTTAAAAATATAAAGTTTGAAGTGAAAATAGTATGATGTTGTCTTTGAACCCGTATAGGTATACCTTTGGTATTTTACTCATAACTTTCTCCATAGATGGTGTTTTGAGTTGATTTTTATCCCATTTGAAAATAGACTTAATTACCTACGAAATAGGCACTGATGTTACACATTTTCATTGAGAATTAATAGAGAAAATTAAATTACACGTTGGAACATAATATGATGTCCTATTTTTGTATATGTTTACCTTATTTTATTAAACTGTACTAATTGAATATCTATTACGCATAATAAAAATTACATTTATAGACTAGACATCTTAGAATTTCCAAAATATTATCATTTATTTAAATCGGACATCGTTTGATATTTTAATTAATTTTTCAAAGTTATAGTGTTTCTGCATAAAATGATTATAACATAGGTAAGTTAAGATGATTATAACAAAAGCAATAGAAATCGGTTTTGAGTGAAGCCAATTGCATTTGAAAGCTTAGATATAACACTCTTTTATGGAAGTTTGATATATTAAACGCATGTTCCATGGTGTGAATGAAGATTACTCTTATGTTATGATTAGATATATACTAGATTGTTATTATTATTATTATTATTATTATTATTATTATTATTATTATTATTATTATTATTATTATTATTATTATATATATATATGGTTCATTCTAGCTAGATGAACTCTCCGTCTATATATGACGGAAGCGAGGGTAAGTGGGGCACCACTTACGAACTTAGTTATGTTTAATCTTACCAAAAGAGGTTATTCAAATAGAGGACATTGGGTGAAACTAATGTAGTCTTTATGACTTACTTGATATATTGAGTTTAAGTCAATAGATTACTCATGTCTAGTGGCTTAAAGTGTTTGAAAGATTTGATACTAGAGGAAAAAGAGATATTTGAATATAGCTTACGAATAAATAATATTATATTAATTTGAAGTATAGTTTACCGAGAGGATTTTCCATGCTTAGCACACCGGCATGGCTGAGAAACATCAATAATTGTTTTTATTAAAACTATGTTACTGAATTTTATGCTCACTATGTTGAGGGTGATGTTTTCCAGGTAACAGGTTAACATTGAAAGTCTAAGGAGTATCTGAATTTATTCACCAGTCCTTCAATGTCATGAGTCGGAGTCAGATCACGTCTTGAGTCTAGATTATAGTCATAATTTAATTAAGTCTCACTTGAAAGTTGTTTTAAATTTGTAAGTATTTAAATATTTATGAATTAAAAATTTCAGTTTCATTTGCATTGTGTATATTGTTGTTTCATTCATGTTCAAAAATTAAGCGTTACACCAAACAAAATAAATAAGGCACTATTTACTTTGTAAAGATATTTTGTTACTGTCATTTTATAAAATTTGTCTTAATTTTACTCATTAATAAAGACGTAAGATATTTTTGAAAGTAAATAATTGTCTACAATTCTAAAAACAATGAAAATGTCAAAATTGTTTTCATTACTTTTATAAATGCATCTTTATTCTTTAGTCTTTCATCTTATCTTCACGATAATTGTCTACTTCAAGAGTATTTCATTAAACTAAAATGAACATGTATTTTTTTAAAAAAAGTATATATATATATATATATATATATATATATATATATATATATATATATATTTGCACAAAATAAATGACTCTTAAATCTTCATTTCATCTGATGATATCAAACAAAATGAAAATAATGGTTAAATAATTTTTCGATACCTATGAAATATCACTATTTTGATTTTAGTCCTCCTAAAAAATTTTATCAAATTTTATTCTCTTAAAAAAATTGTTTTCATTTTTCGTTCCTAATTTTATACTAACTACTTTGTATCTTGTTTTGACAATATTTTCTTACAAGAATTTAGAATTTTTTAATAAACAATAAATTAAATGAATTTTTAAACACAAACTTAAAAATTCATATTTAATTCATTATTTGCTAGAAAATTATAAATTTTTGTATGGAAGTTGTTAAATATATTTTAAATATTACTACAAATTTTTTTAAAAAAAATCAAAGAATATATAATAATTAATTTAAAATTAAGGACAAAAAATAAAAAGAAAATTTTTTAAAAGTTAAAAATTGATGAATTTTTTAATAAAAATAAAATAGTAAAATTTAATAGAAAATAAAAACTTAGTTAATACAAAATACAGTAATAATTCCCCATGGTTCTTCTCTCATCCTTCCTCTAATATTTTTTTACTATGATATCATTTCTTTTCCTTTCCATCTATGAGACCAAACAAATCAAGCCTAGACTAGTTGGACATAGACAGGAGTCACAAGTTACTTCTGCAGTTCTGTGCCTCTTCTTAGGCCTTGGCAACTGTTTTTCTCATTGCCGTAATTTATGTCATGACATAAATAAGTTCATGATGGAAGCAAGCAACGACATCTGCATCAGTATGGTACATTATTGCAGACAAAAGAGAGATCCTTTTGAATTATTTGGAAATACCTATGGAGCCACAAATTTTGGGGACCCAATTTCTTAAACACCCAGGAAGCCTACGGTCGCTCAATCAACACGTTAAAAACCGTTCAATCAAAATCAAACCTTACAAGTTTAGTTAACATACATCTAATCAAAATCAATTTCCTAAAAATTCAAAGTTGAATGAGATCTCAAAGAGTCGTTAAAGGAAAAGTAATAGAAAAGAAAAAGGAGCCACTCAAGGCTGTGATCAGATATGATAACTAGTGGGGTAAGGGGATACAGGTTTCAAATGATGCATATACTGTCTTCATCTATTGAAACTCTTTCTACCGTTTTGATTTCCACATGGTGTCAGTAATATTTCTCACCTGAATCCTCTCTTGCCCAGTTTCTTGAATTTGTATAGCAGCGTGATAAATTTGGATACATGGTAAAATTGGAAAGACAAGTAAAGTTCTGCAATTTCTGCATCCAATATCCAATTTGGATGAGTGGTCCTTTTATCTATTAGCTTTTTCAAATGAGGCATCCAAGATCTCCAAAATAGAGGTCATGAGTAGCATGAGTCCAAAATTCTGTTTAATGTTTCCATAGGCCATAGCCAAATGTCCACAATCTACAAAAATAATATCGTACGATCAGGAGAAAACCTCACATGATGGTGCATGACTTTTTATGACAGTAATCACAATTCACAGTTCAAAAGTTGACTATTTGACTATGAGCTATATTCATCACCCACCGTCTATCATTCATCATTCACCATTCATTCATTCATGCAAGTTACAGGTTTCAATGCGTATCCTTGTTGGATTAAAGTCATCCAGAAGATACCATATAGCTTTTGAGAAACTTTATAGTGCATATGGTCTAAAACTAACACAAAGACCTAAGTAGGTGCTGTACGAATGAATTTGACAGCCACCAAATTATGACTATTGAATTGATTGAACCTAAAGCAGTAGTACCATACCCTATATTTGGTTTAATATACAGAGACTTCATCCTGTTATAAACAAACCCTGTTTTCTAAAAACTGGGGTTTCAGGGTTGCTTCTTTCATGCAATTTCTACTCTCGAAGACCCTTAACACTGACACATGTACACACCATACAGTACTTCCTCTGCTCTTCACAATCATAAAATTCAATACGTAATGTTTGACCAACGATGATCACATAGTAAAAATTACAAAAACAGTAATCATATCAAAAGCAGAAAAGTGAATATAGAGAAAAAGTATTATCTGTCAAGAATTCAAAGCAAATGGGAAGCGTAAATTCATTAGCTTCTGTAAATTCAAAATGCACACAGTTAAGTAAAATAGTACAATGACGATGCATTCATATTACCGCTTAAATAAAGCATACAAATGACTGTATATGTCCTGTATTTTTTAAGGAGAATATAATAACATTTAACAATATCTCGTATGTATGAATCATTGCTTACAAGAAAACGTTCAGAAAGTTAATTTTTTTGCAGAGAGGCAGTTTCTCATTACTGAAGGAACAATAATGCAGAAAAAAAATATCAAAAGCAAGAAAGCATGTGTCCCACAAAATGCAAATTTCCAACCACTTTAAATCTTGAGCATTAACTTAGTACTCATTTAGCAACATACAAACTACAAAGCCTGCAGTGCTTCATGTACGTCGTAGGCCCCTCGAGTTATAGTGGATTCCACCACTGACCTGTTTAAGCAGTGTCCACGACAACGATTTTCCTTCCAAATACGCGGTAATAAAGTTCAATATTTAATGTAGATGCAATTATTTATCAGGACAGCAAGAAGAAACAGACTTGAAAAGAGCGAAATTTGTCAATGTTCTGTAGACTAATATGAAAGAGGGTGAATGCCTCCTCCAAATTGATATGTGCTTAAAATTCTCTTGCGAGTTAATGATAATCAGCCCCACCTGTCAAGTCAATAAAACAGAAATGACTAGTTTCACTTGTCTTTTGGTGTGATCCACATGCAAATATCAACATCCTAACTATGGTAATGATGCTGCCAGCACAACATAACAACCACCGTCTGTGCTAATGTGGTAAGTTTATGAATCTTTTTCCAAAATTGAAAGGAAAGAAAAGAGCGATCAATCTATCAATCAAAACCATCTAATATGATAAAAGCATTACTCACAGTAGAAGGCACATGTAAAAGAAGCAACTGACCTAACTTCTTTCTATCCTTCAATTGTTGATGGTCTAAGTTTAAGTTAATAGACACATCATACAACACAAACACACGGTCCCTTGAAGCAAACTCTTCTTTGATCAAACCTAATAGATTACAGGATGCTAATTATTAACCCAGAATTCTAACACTAATGCTTAATCCACCTGAATGGAGAAGTGGAAATTGAAGATAGACCAGACAAAAACTAACTCCAGAATCACATAAACCAGCTCCAGATTCCTAAGACTATACAGAACAAATTGTCTTGGCATCGGTATCTCTGCAAAAAAAATAGAAATCTCTGGCAGCAGCAGAAAATTTGGGCACGGCATAGAGAAATCAATGCATACCACACATCCTTCAGTTTAAATGGTACATAAGATTTTCACCATAAAAAAATAGAACATAAGACAAATTGCAAATAAATGAAAAATAGAGCTTCTTTACCAGGGATGATATATCACATGTCTACATTTATTATTTACAATGATGTAGGGAAACGTATAGAGAAGTAGATAGTCAAATTCCCAAGGAATAAATAACTAATAGAAATTAAGCTAGAAAACAATTTTAACTAATGAATGAGGAAAGAATTGAGACCAAGTAGTATTTGCTGGATGTTAGTCATAAAGATGTTCAAAATTATCTGTGAGGATCAGGACCCCGATGTCCTAAACATTCATGACTTCATTATCCGTTTGATACCAATTAGAAAGATTTGATCCCCTCCAATAGCTTAAGTTCAATTTGCTCCACGAGAACCTAAGACATTAGTAGGGAAGAAGCAACAACCATCAGATTCTGCATCAGTAATATTATCCATCTAATGGATAATCAGTCATACACATTACATGAGTCAAATGCTTCAACATAGAGTTATAGCATGTTTGGGGTTGTGTTTGCAGAGGACCAAACCACATTTTGTAAGGTTCATAATGTGATTTAGTGATTTTAGAAAATGTTCAAGAATTCAATTCTTAAACATGATTGCAGATTGAAATGTGTGTTTGAAATAAGCAACTCTATTTAACTTTTGGATTCAAGTGGATGAAATCCAAATATAGATCACTTCACTAATTCACTTTAAATATACTTTTAGCCAAGTAATTTTACAAATCAAGTTCATTAACTTACATATCTTTGTAAGTGCTTACATGTTAAGACTCACACGAGAGACAGAAAGAGATAGCAAACAATTATATGTACAGACAAAACTCAGATGGGGAAAAGGGAAAGGAAGAAAAGGAAAAGGTGGTCTTTATAGCTGCCAGTGTTAAGCCTATTTCATAGGAACCTGTTCTAAGAAGCCAATCTCAAAAGATAAAGAAAAGGAAAAGATGCACTACAAGAAGCCAGTCAGCAAGCATCACCAAGAACCTAATACACAGTCTCATGCTTTAACAAACAGGAACCTTCCTAACCGTTTCCATCCACCTTAAACCATTAATGTACGACCAAAATGCTGTGGTCACGAAGAATACCTCTCCCCAATTCAAAAATAAATTTCATAAAAACTTCCTCATCATTTAGTCTTTTTCACTCTTTTGTGACAGTTGAACACTACTTCATTATCTATGACCAAGCATAACAAATAAATAAATAATGCTTCATTTGGATATTCTTTCCCCCTTAGTGTTTAACACTCTTTCTTGAGAAACTCTATTTTGATGAATATTTTAAGAGAATAATCATAGATACAAAATTATAGCATATATTTATATAAGAATAGATAAATCAAGAGTTGTGTATTTTTGGAA
The DNA here is from genome assembly GCA_037974775.1 of Cicer pinnatifidum. Lineage (NCBI taxonomy): Eukaryota > Viridiplantae > Streptophyta > Magnoliopsida > Fabales > Fabaceae > Cicer > Cicer pinnatifidum. The sequence goes on along the minus strand of JBBPBR010000007.1, from coordinate 10,696,062 downwards.
TCCATGAGAAACAAGAGATAGTGAGGGGATTAAAATTCGTAGAGATGAGAGTATACTAGTTTCATTGTCGTCTAGGTTTTTGTCATAAGGTTAACCGTCTAATGGGACAACAATTAAACAAAGACCTCTTATTGGACAAAAGAGATGACCCAATCCATCATGGTTTATTCAAAGCTACAGCTCACAACATATTCATCAATTAAGTTTTTTTTATAAGGTAATGTACTTTTTTGATATGGATATTCATTAAAGCTAAAGCTCAACACATATTCATCAATTAATTATGTCAATTCATAATTGATTAATTAAAATAATTAATCTAGCACATCTCTCGTCTTTGCAACCTCATAACTGAAGCAATGACCACACTACACTGACATGGACAATAATGATATAGTCGTTTTCATTATCATGTGTTTTCGCTCTATTTTGCTTTGGCTCAGTCATCCCATTGATGTGGAGTCTGGAAAGGTGGAAACTCAACATGGATTGAAATACAAAGAAGGTAACAGTCAAGACTCAACACCTGAGATTATAAAAAGTGAAAATTTAAGAACAGATGAGTGGAGGCGAAATGGGATTATTAAAGCAAGGAATGAAAAAAAATTCTCTATTGAAACAAGGAACAAAACGTTCATGAAATGGTTGATTATTAACTATATATCTCACGATAACAATATAGGCATTTTGTACTTTCACATGAATTAACCTTTTATCACATGCATAGAAGCTTTATTATATTTGAAATACACATTACACTTTCCCAAAAAAGCTACATTACACCAGTAGTTTATCCATTCTACAATCTTTTTGGGCACTCTATAGAAAATTTACATGCAATCAAATTTCAAGAGAGAATTTCTGAAGATCAACTGTGCTAAAGGATATAACATCAAAGAAGCTTTTTCAATCAAATAAATCAAAAACATTTCTTTTGCTATCTAAATTTGTCTATTTTCCTGGAGAGCATGGCTGGAGGAATGTGGTCTTATCAGTAGAGTTTAGTGGCGGAGCTAGAAATAAAACTTTAAATATTAAGTGACACTAAAACAAACACACAATAAAAGTGAATGAGTGTAACTACATGTGTGATTGACATGTCTATATGCTGGAGGAATGTGGTCTTATCAGTAGAGTTTAGTGGCGGAGCTAGAAATAAAACTTTAAATATTAAGTGACACTAAAACAAACACACAATAAAAGTGAATGAGTGTAACTACATGTGTGATTGTCATGTCTATATGCTTGACACTGTCACGTGCCAAATACTGAACACGCATTTCATCAGAAGAGTAAGTGCTACATAATTCTTGAAGGAGCCAAGACAAAAGTTTTTTAATACATAGATAGATAGCAACCAAAACAAATGTTAATACATAGTGAAATTCTTTTTTCTGTAGTGATTAATTTGACTTATAGATCACTTGACATATTAAAGATTGCGCTGTGGAATATGAAAATTGATAAGCACACGGAATATGAAAATTCTTCCAATGACACATTGTGAAGACTAACTTTATTCTATAATTTAGTTACAGACATCACACATAAGCATATGAACTCAACGTTATTACCTATTAAAAAAGGACATTGATGCTTTTGCCAAGCAAGAGAAATATAAGTTCTTTAGTACAAAAAATACATGAATTAAATTGCCTAACTATAGAAAAACTAGTATACACTTTAGCATTAATCAATTCATAATCACAGGATAGCAATCCAACTCTAATATTTCCAAATCTAAGTGTTCTTACCTCAAATCAAAACTTCGAATTTGAGAAAGCGTAAGGTGAACAAAGCTTCGAGGACACCGAAGCAAGCTCCGAAGCTAACATCGAGAACATAATGCCTCCCAAGAACAACTCTAGAAATAACCGTCGTAAGAGCCCAAGACCAAACGGCAACAACCAAAAGATTAACTGCCATAACGTCGTCTCCTCCGATCCACCGATTAACGATAATAGAAAGCTTCGGATGGCTACGATCGGCGACGGCGTCAACAATATGATCTCGTGAGAGGGAAAAGATGGAGGCGATGAAGCATACTCTGGAGGAATGACCGCTTGGGAAAGAGAATTTATCTACGGGAACGACGGCGTTGTAATCACCGTGGATTGCATAGGAAGGGCGAGATCTGCGAACGAGGAATTTGAGGAAACCGATCACGATGAGATCGAGGAGGGAGCAGAGGATAAGAGGGAGAAAGAGGTGGGAACGGAGGGGAGAGGGAGAGGGAGTGGTGAAGAAGAGTGAGAGAGTGACGGGGAGGAAAAAACGGAAATCGGCTAAGTGTTCTAGGAAGCGTAGGAGAGGTTTAGGGGCGAGGGGACTTGTGTATTTGTGTATGTAGCGGGATATGCTTTCGTCGAGAGTTGCGATACGGCGGAGTAATGGTGGCGATGAGGTCGTTGATTTTGGTGGTTTACGGCCCATCGCAGTCGCTGACGGGATATCCACGAGAGGTGGCTGTCAGGGATTGGACATGGAATGTTCTAACCAACTAAAACAGTTGTGATACCATAACGACACCGTTTTCTAGGTTGTAGGTTTTTTTAATCATTTTTTATCACGAGATATTCAAAAGTATTTTTTAATCAGAAAGTATATATCGGTTTTTTCTTTACAAAGAAAATATTAATGAAAGCCTTAAATAAAGAATTTTTGTATTTTTTTCGTTTCTTAAGTCTTAATTATTAGATTCACTAGGAAAGGGTACTATTTATTTGAAGTTCTGTTAAGAAATTTTGTTAATTATTATTTTAATTATAATTTAAATTTAAATACTTTAAATCTATCAATTTCTTGATTTCAACCTTTTACTTACTTAAAAGAATGATTTAGTTCCTCTCTAACATAAGAATTTGATGGAGTGAAAACATGAAAATTAATACACTTACAATTTGTTACCTATATGCATGTAATATAAATATTTATTTAATCATTAAATATTTTTTATCAAAAAAAATCATATGTGAGTATTTAAATTGGTGGAAATAATATCAATAAAACCAGTGTAGTTTATTATATTATATTTTGCGCCAAACATGTTACATTTCCTTCGCCCAAACCGGTGTAGTTTCTAAGGCCCAAGCTTTTGTAGCAAATGAGGCCTAAATTGATATAGAGAATTGTACCATGCAACCCCCATTTTTACTTCTCATTCTCTCTCTTTTTTTTTTTTATGATTATTTTATCTTTTTTTATTTTATATAATATCATAAAAAATAAAAAATAAAAATAAAAAATACCACTCTCTTTTCTCACCTTTACTTTCAGAACTTACAAATTTTTTTTTAATATTCGAAAGTTTCAAATTTTCAAAATAATTAAAAGTGAGTTTTGTGATATATCGGAACTTTTGTTAAATTGGAAACTTTCAAAATATAATTTTACAGAAAAAATTACCAATTTCGAAATTTTTGATGAATCTAAAAGTTCCGAAGTTAACATTTCTAGCAAATTTCGAAAGTTTGGAAGAATTTGAAACTTCTGAAACACATATCATTCAGAACTTTTGTTGAATCTGAAAGTTATGAAATGGAAATTTCCAGAAAAAATCGAAAATTTGAATGAATGTGAAACTTCCAAAACACATATTCTTCGAAAATTTTAAACATTCGAAGTAAGTCAGTTTCGAAAGTTTCAAAAAATTCTAAACTTTCGAAATTTTCAATTTTTTTTAATTTTAAATTTATTACTATTTTTGAAATTAGGTATGAGTATAGTTGAGGTTCATGCATCAAGAACAACTATATATTCTACAAAAAAATTCATTATCGATTATATATTATTATTACTGATAATCCATCACAAATCAAATTTTTATCATAGCGATATATTTGATGTTTTATTTGAAACATATTTTGTAGGTATTTCCTTCTCGAGAAGCTGTATTTGAATGAGCAAAAACTATTGGAAGGCAAAATGGAATTTTAGTTGTTACCATTCGATCAGATAAAAGCAACCAAAAAGATGATAAGAAAAGATAAATTGATTTTGGGATGCGAAATAGGTGGAAAATATAAATCAAAATCAATAGTATCTTGTTCTCATAAGGAAAATTATTCATTTACTCTCAGATGTATACCGTTAATCGTCGATGATAGATGAAAAATTATTGTTCGTTGTGGAACACACAATCATGATTTACTTGATACTGTAACTAGTTATTCTTATTTGGGGCATTTAAATGAAGAAGAGAGGAAATTTGTCAATGACATGACAAAGTATAAGATTGCATCTAAATTCATTTTAAATGTTTTGAAAGAGAGAAATAAAGTTAATTTCACAATTCCAAGTCAAATATATAAAGCAAGGAGTACTTATCGATTATCATAGAGAGGTTCGTACACATAAATGCAACATTTGTTGAAGTTAATACAACAAGAAAATTATGTGTATTGGACAAGAAGACGGGAGAATTCAGATGTTTTGATAGATATATTTTGTACGCATACTGATTGTATAAAGTTGTTAAACATGTTTCATTTTGTTTTGATATGTGATAGCACATACAAAACAAATATATATATATATATATATATATATATCGGTTACCATTACTTGAAATTGTCAGTGTCACATCTACTAGTTTAACATTTTCGGTTGGGTTTGCTTAATTGGAACAAGAGCGACAAGATAGCTTCATCTGGACATTTGAAAAGGTATGAAAGTTGTTCAAATCTGAGGCTTTAATTTCTAAAGTTATTGTGACTAATAGAGATCTTGCCATGATAAATGCGATTAGTGTTGTGTTTCCTACTTCAATACATTTGCTATGTCGTTTTCATATTGAAAAAAATGTTGGGTCAAGATGCAAACAATATGTGAAAAAGGATAGACAAGAAGAAGTAATATATTTATGTAAAAAAAATTGTATATTCGACTAGTGTGGAGGAGTATGATCATCACTTGCAACACTTTGAACTAGTGTGTGCCGATATTATTCTTTTTGTTGATTTGTGTGATTGATTTTAATTTATATTATTTAATTTATTTGTAGAGTTTAGTCTGCTCATTAGATATTGAAAAACATGTTGCAAACTAGTTTTGATGATTTGTGTAAAATTTGGGATGTTGTGAATATAATGTTCAAGAACCAAATATGTATCATTCAATCTTCTTTTCAGAAAACCATCATGGATGTTGAGCACTAATCTTCATACAAGAGACTTAACTCACTTAATATGGTATAAATTTCACTAAATGGAGCTATCAAATTTATGGCCCTATGTACAAGCTCAGCTGCTCTACGGTCTCGCTCTGATGATGGACCAGCATTTGCAACAGCAGCAACATGTACATAAGATGATGGACCAGCATGTACAACAACAGTAGTATGTGGACTCGAAGGTGCAACAATGGATAGATGAAGAATCAGAGGATGTGAAACACTAATGTAACCTCCCAACTTAATATAAATGATATACCTATAGTAGAGTCATGTAACCTCCCAACTGTCGAGTGTCGTGGACAGCTCCATATCTCAGATTGTTATAAAGGAAAACCAATGTCGCGGAAGCCCACGAATAGTCCAGACAACAACGTAAATCAATAAAAAAACTAATGTATTTCTCCTCAACACGCGTATGTGTTTTATCGGCGAAAATATTGTAGTCAACTAAATGCAACAGATACATTCTAGATGCACACTCAAACTGGTTAGTTTGAATGAGACGACTATATAAATCAAGCAACTATTGCAATCTATATTGAGCACATTTATTATAATTAATCTCAGCACATGTTTCCTCCAATGTTGCATATAAGTACTCATGTGTAGCTTTTGCAACATTATTAGTGTTCATATTCACAGGTGTATCAAAAAATTTACTATGGGGTGAGATGTGAAGGAGAGTCGCGACGTCGTCTATAGTGATAGTCATCTCTACAAATGACAAATGAAATGAGTTGGTCTCTCTGTGTCATCTTTCAACAAATGTGGATATCAGACCAACATCAACCATAGTGAGGTAGCCTGAAGATAGATATATCAGCCCAGATTCCTGAATCCAATGCTCTACAGGATATGGCACAAGAACTTCGACAAACTTCTTTAATTTTAATCCATGAGTAATAACTTTTAAGGATCAACGATCCTGCGAGTAATTATAGAACAATTAATTAATTAAATAAACTTAACTAAACAATTAATTACATAAACTTAAATTAAATATAATTAAAAATTAATTAACATATACCTATCATTCTCATTGCCTCTGAGCCAAATGATGTCTATATTATGTCAACACATGTGTCACCATCAGTCCTCCGGGGAATTCGGTCTGCTGATCCTGCTCACAATATCATTAGCATGTGCAGAAGCATCATGGATATCATCAACATCATCAGCATGTGCAGAAGCATCATGAATATCATCAGCATTATCAGTATCGGCAGCATGTGCAACATATTGTTCCTCAACATGCTCCATATGTGGAGGCTCAAGAACATACTCCTCCATCTATGCATGCTCAGTAGGTTCAACGTCATCATCCTGGACCTCTTGTCTTCGACGACGGTGTCTAATTAGACGATTGGCTTCGTTGCATCGTATGTTTGATGTTGTTGGTGGAATTCTCTATGCACCATCACCTCTATCATCTATCAAGTTGCGAATAATTTGACCAAACGCACCTCTCATTTTAGGCACTACAATATATCAATATTAAAAATAATGGAAAAATACTTAAAAAAAAAAATAATTTCAGAACTTTCACATGGCCAAACTTTCGAAACATGTTTCAGAAGTTTCATTCCATGCCAATCTTTTGAAACAGGATTTTTCGAAACTTTCCTTTTGTTCAAAATTTTCGAAAGTTTCTGCATTTCGAAACTTTCATATTGTTCGAAAGTTTCATAATTTCTGGGAAAATGTACTTCGAAAGTTTCATCCTCATAGAAACTTTCGAAAATATGAGAAAATATGGTTTCGAAAGTTTGTCTTGCTTTTCAATTTCAAAGTTTCGAAGCTTTGGCAGTTTCAGATTCGAATATTTCAAAGTTTCGAAGAAAGTGGGTGAAAAAAGGGAAGTGAATTTTTTGGGGGTTTTTATAGATAAAATTAAGTGCAAAATGGTCTTTTATATATGACGGAGGGTTGAGAGGTAAAAATGAGGTGCACGGTACAACTCTCATTGATATATTCTCACTATGAAGCCTTTAGTCATAGATTCCATAATATTAAAATTGTGTAATTTGAAATATACAAGACTAAAATTCTGAAATTGAAAATGAAGATCAAAATTGCAGATTGAATATAAGAGAGACTTAAAAATGTATTTAAACCTTTACAAATCATCTAATATTGGTAAATGTAAATGTAAGTCGTACCTCATGAACTTTCACTACCTCCATACAAGGCTTTATTTGGCCGAACCCAGCAAGCTTTCATTTCTTGGTGTTAGTAGAGGACCTGTCTGTCAGTAATATAAATTGGTAAATGTTCATCCAATTTCTGATTTTTTAATTTATATCGAATTTTAATCTTGTATTTAATAAAATAAAATAATAATAAAAAGACGTATTTGTTTATTTTAAAGAATTTACTCATTACTGCATACTCCAGAGTTGGTCCCATATCCCTAGAGTTTAAGAAAAGCCTATTTTGCCTTTTGAGTTTTAATGAGTATTATTTTCACAATTTTTTTAACAGCCAGATACTTAAAATTTAATTTTCCGAAGTAAAACTATTCCGAAAAATAAAAATTCATTTGTGCGTGACGTTTTTTATTTTTCTAAACCTTAGCCTGTATTAAACCATGGCTAAACTTTTTTCTAAAAAAGCAAAAGAAATAAAAGAAATTTTGGTTATATAATAAGAGTCTAAATGATGTGAGACATTTGTTAATATTTTTATTTAATATATTATAATTTATATTTTTATTTTGACTTATATGTGTTTTGATTTTTCGTTTTCACAGAAACAAAAATTTGATCCCTTATTTTGAATATAGAATTTTAGTTTTCCTATTTCACAAGTTTTAGTGTTTTTTTCCCAAATCATGTTGGGACTTATTGATTTAAGATAAAAAAAACTGCACCCCTGACTTGTAATCCCGAATCTTCCGCAAGGTATATATGTAAGGGTACTCTACCACAACACTATGATAACGACTCCAATTGAGAGCATTTTAACATTATGATGGGTATAAACCGCCATAATAGAATCAATTATCTCAGGATATTCTTTTACCGATTTGTCAAAACTAGTAAGTAGAAGAAGTGGTTTGAGGATAATGAAAAGACCAAAAAATGATCCATGAAATAATGACTCTTAAAGGGAAGGACAAACTCTATAGGAAAATGCAAAAGACGCTCGAAAAGGAAAAAAAAAAAAAAAAAAAAGATTAGAGAAAACGTAGAAAATGACGCCGCAACTAAACTATTGTTTAACCCAAAATACACATACAAACAAAATTACTACAATGTAATCATATTGCTCCAAGGTCTGGTTGAAGCACATTGTTAGATTATGTGAGTCTATTAATACTATCACATAACATCTCATTATGGAGTGGGGAGGAGCCATGATATATTTTAGCCTCACGTAATAGAAAATACTTGACCAAAAATTCAAAATTATTAATCAACAAGCACGGCAAAATGTTCAAATGTTTTGGAGGGTTGAAGAACAAAATAATAGTACTAGAAGATTAACCAAATTTATTTTTTTACAAGTCATGTTAACAAATGTCATAAGGATACTTCTTAAATAATTTTAAGGATATTTGTTAAACAATTAACAAAAGAAACAAAAATATTAATTTTATAAAAAAATTAGTTTTTAAAATTTCAAGATATTAATTACTAAAATTACAAAATATTATTTGTATTTTAAGTTATTTAACATATGGTTCGGATACTTGGTAGCATTTTTCAGTTTTTGTATTATATAATTCAAATTGTTGTTTGAGTTGATCATGTTTGACTAAACAAAAATGTTGTCCACATTACATAACAGGGGCAAGAGCGTTTCAATTCCCCATGTACCAATCACTGACTATGATGCAACTACAAAATGGATAAAAATTTCAACTAAAACTAGTAACTCTCGTTTTCATATTTTGCAATTGTGATTATGATATGGCCGGCAAATCTATCTTCATATGTTGAAAAGACACAACTCCTAACGCCACGAAAGGTGCGGTTGGAAAATAAATAATATTACACTAAATTCAATATTTTAAAACCGCTAAACCCAGACCATTTATGAGTGTTAATAAACTCGCTCCAAAATTAATTCCTCCAATTACTACTACAAAGAACATAAAATGAAAAATCCAATCGAATTAAAAAATCGACGCTATTGTAAAAATAAAAAAAGGTTGAATTGTTTTTTTTTGCAAAGTGAGTATAAATAAAAAAGAGGTTGAATTGTTCTTTCACACCAGCTCTTCTGTTTCATCAGCTAACTAAAGAAATAAATTTTAAGAAACCTATTCTGAAAATACGAAACGCACACAAAAAAAGATTTAAAAGTCTCTAGAGACAAAAACATTACTACGTATTCACATGTAATGGCGAGTGGTTGGGTGAAGTCATTGCAATGCAAATCAAGAGCATTTGATGACGTTCACCATCCAAACCCCAAAATCCTCTTACCAAGTGCAAGTTGCAGAAAAACCCTCCAAAACATCAAAGACATTGTTGACATTCCCAAGCCCAGGCCCAAGCCCACTAAACCCAAACCATCCTTCGAAAAACATTCAAAATACGTAACCGCCACCAAATCCGAATTCGAAGCACCTCTCAACACAACACTAACCATGGACCGTTCCCGAAGCACCACCGCCACTTCTTCCCGTGCAATCACCGAACTTCCCGAGGGACACCCTTCACGCAAAATTGTCGATATAATCTTCCACACAAGTTGGAACAACAACCAATTTCCGGGTCGGATCGAAATGATATTCAAGGTGCAAAATGGAGTCCGAACAATGTCACGATTTGAAGAGTTTCGCGAGGCGGTGAAGGCACGCGCCGCTTCTTCCGCGGGATTATCTGAGGGTAAGAGCTGGGAGGAGAATGCACGGTGCGTCGCCGATGGAAATGAGGTGATGCAGTTTTACAATTTGGGTCCTGTTGAGGATGGTGGTCCCCACTGTTCGTGGTCGTTTCCGGAGCGTAAGGGGTCAGCGATCTGTACGTTTTTCGGGAGCGGTGGCGCGCATCACAATGCCGGCGGAGGTAAGGGTAGACGGGCGATGTTGGTGTGTCGGGTTGTGGCGGGTCGAGTTTTAAAGCGACTCGGGGTTTTGAACTCGTTGTTGGATAAGCGAGTTGGATTCGACGCAGTGAGTGGGGACAATGGCGAGTTACTGGTTTTTGACCCGCGTGCGGTATTACCTTGTTTTCTTATTATTTACAGGTTGTGAAAATAAAGAATATTATTTTACCTTTCTCTTAGCTTTAAAAAACTTATATGATATATATTTCCATTGTTTGAGATCCTGAAATGCACTTATCGACTTGCATTGATGGACGCAATTTTTTCTGATTTGGCTATTTTTATACTATATGTTTTGTGTAATGTAATTACGGAGAAATTAAGTTGATAAATGGTTGTTTATAATTATGTTGGTTTCAAATTTTTTGTTTGGTTTGGTTTTTGCCTCATTTAATTTGTAAATTTGATTTTTGATCAAATTGAGAATGTGGGATTTAACTTAATAATATTACCATTTTACACTCGAATTGAATTTCATGTTACCAACTATTTATAGTTTATATGTTGTGATTTGAGATACTAAGCAATAGAAGAAATGTAAAGAAAATAAGGAATAAGACTAATGGAGATGAGTTCCAGCTCATAACCTCGAGCTGAAAAGTTGGGTAAGGGAATAAAAAGCAGAGGAGCGAAGAAGTATGGCGCAAGTCACGCAATGTCCTTAGAACAAATTCTTCAGCATTGCTTGTGTGATAATGAAATGAAATCTATGATGTTGAAGTAACTACAAAGAGTCTTAGGCTTTGACGGGAATGCACTTCTGCCACTTGCTACTTTGCTAAGTTATTATTATTATTATTGTTTTATTTTTTTACAAGGCAATGTTAATTATTTTCCATGTGTTTTATCTCTAATCTCTTTTAAGTAATATGTTCCACTTAACCACACAGAGATACAATGATATGCCATTTTTGTTACACACATTGTGTAAAATAATCATAAGAAAATCTTGAAACCTTCTTTACTTCCTTCAGTTTAATTAAAAAGGAGAGATAATTTAATTTATCTGTTTTTCATTTTAAAATAGACCAGAATTCTTTGTAGATTTTGCTTTTGCCAACTCTTAACAATTAAGGTAGTTTGTTTATTACAATGATTTTATTTATTTATTTATAAAGCTTTAGTTTAGTTAAAAATTAGGTTCATTTGAAAATAAAATATCAGCAACATAACAACCAAACTCATCTAAATAAATACTCGTCGATTAATCAAACTTTTGAGCAGGCAAATGAAGAGTGAGTCATACAAATTCATTAGTTTGATCAAAGTGATTGTTGGTTTGTTACTTCCAACAACACATATGCCTTTGCCTTAACAGACATTCTTTTTAATGCATGGAACATTAAAATTAAAAATGAGGGACCTGAATCAAATGCAATTCAAATTTGAGAAAGCACTAATGTAGTGAGTGTGACGAATCACTCATTTTCATCTTAGCACTCAAAACATTCGACTAACACATACAAGGGTTTCCCATTCAACCGTTCACGACCCTGTCAAATTATTCACAAAAACATAAAATATTAGCACATGGCTACATAACTTACGATTCATAGTAAAAACAAAAAATTCAATTATGTTTTTAAACAAACATTGAAATAGACGCTTATAATTATATCAAACCTTTAATTCTGGTAATTCAATTACACATGCACACTCAACTATCTCTGCTCCCACGCGTTCTGAAAGAATGTTATTGTGTGTCAATAGGATCTCGTAACCATATAGATTCATAAAACATATTCGTCTCATTCTCAAATATAAACAAAAGTAGAATCTATATCTAATTGATATTAGAATTTGGAAAAAAAATACTAACCTAGTAAGTCCATAGCAGCACAAAGTGTTCCACCAGTAGCAACCAAATCATCAACTACTAAAGCGCGTTCGCCGTGTTCAACGCCTCCAATATGCATCTCAAGACAGTCCCTTCCATATTCCAAAATGTAATCTTGAGAAATAACTTTGCCTAACACCAAAGCAACCTTTGTTTTAACAAAAATTCAGAGAAAAGACTTTGCAACACATTAAAATGGGAGTTGAAACATACCAGGCAACTTTTTTGGTTTTCTCAATGGTACAAATTTTGCTCCTATTGCCAATGCAATAGGAGGACCAAAAATAAAACCCCTGGCTTCAATTCCTGTGAAACAGAAAAGGAATTCATTTTTATGAACATAAGATTGTGACCAAACAGAATACATGAGTTATTGCAGGTGACTTTAGTTAAGCACCTTTCCATAAACTATCTACAAAGATCAATGCTTAAGAACAATGCCACCCACAAAATGCAAGAATATCAACTTGGCGTCATTTCTTTTTTTATAACAAACTATTAATTAAAAAAAAGTTAAAATTATAAATTAAATTTTGACATAATACACTATCATGCGATTGCAACAAAAATCTCTTTGTAATATTGAGCATTTCTGATCTACAAAAGAGTTATTTTGATTGATTTAGTTGAATTTATTAATTTACATTAACAGCGATTCTGCAACTAATTGTAATCATACTATTTATCCAATTAGGATCTAAAACCAGTACCAATAAACTAAATTCGTGTTTGTGATGGTCTCACAAAAAACAATGTAATGGAAAAAAACCAATATAAAACAGATAGCAAAAAGGAGACACATAAAGACAAAAGACTCCACCCTCGTTTATTTTAGAATTAATAGCTCTTTTAGTTTCTAAATTTTACGAATTCATAAAATTAATCATTTATTTAAAAATTTAATAATTTTAATCTATTTTTTAAATTTTTAAACTAAAAATAGTGATTTAATATATTTTAAATTATATAACATATGATCTAATCAATAAGATATATATTAATTATTTATATGTTATTAATTATTTAATAAATATGAATTATGTCAAAAATTAAAACTGAAATTTTACGGATTTTTATTACACTTTCATAAATATTAATAATTCAACGTCATTTTATCATAGGTTATATTACATCACTATTTTTTATTTAAAAAATTTAAAGAAAATACTTTGAATTTTTATCAATTATACAAATTGATAAAAAAATACAAATTGATAAAAAAATGTCAAAATTACAAGTAAACCTTCGTTTTATTAAAAAAAAAAAGTGTTCAACAATTAGTGGAAGAGAAGGGCCTAACACCAATTTAGTGGAAGCTAATCTTTAAAATAGCACCCATCACATCAGACCTAAAATAAAAATCTAAAAGCAGAAACAAAATTGACAGACAAGTTTGTTTTCTTTTGGAAAAGCACACTGCAGTAGTACTAGTAGTTCGTCATATACAAGTGACATCCAAAATTCATAAGATCAATGTTCCTAATGAAATTGACCAAATAAAACAAAAGAATTTGGCATAATAGAAAAAGACAAGGGAAAGAAAAAATGAAGAATTGGATCTCCAAATCAGCAACAGTAACATGGAGGAACCCACACACAAACGTAGATAGAGCCGAACAAAATTGGCCCAATCGAAACTAGCGTCATTTGGCTCCACTTTTCACAAGCTTCAAAACCATCGCCAATGGAAATTCATGCAAATTGGATCCAAACACATGTCCACGAAGACAAAAGAAAAAGAGATAGTACCTCTTTAGTGTGTTTTTATTCTATGTAATAAATATTTATTTTTTATTGAACTAATTTTATAAAATTGATTTTAAATTTTTACTAAAATATTTTATTTCACACAAAAAATGTTTTCAAAATGAATTTGTCATTTTTATTTTTAAGGTAACTAGTTTTTTTTGTCCAAATCTATATTCAATTATTAATATACACATTACTTCCTAAATAATATTAACCTAAAAGTTAATTATTAACTTTAACTATCTTAAAAAAAATTACTTTCAAAATAATAATTCTACTTTATATTTATGATAGTAGAAAATCAATCAATAATTAATAATATTAATTTGGTAAACTAACTAATTTTTTCTTTTCAAATAATTGCATTTTTTAGTATATATGCAACAGATTAAATGACATTTAACTTTAATATTGGGAGAGTAAATTAGAACTAAAATGATTTATATTAAAATAAATTTATGTGAAAGTGACTTAATAATAAATTTGAATATAAAAATAAAGTTTACAGTTAAAAGGTACAATTAATATATATATCATAATTAATTTTAAATCTAAAAAATTACATTTGACTCACCAAAAAAATTAACGTAAATGTATGATTGCTATTACATATTTTACGGTAAGCCACTATATTTATAAAAATTAAAAATTATAATTTTTATAAAACTACAGTTTATTGAAATTCTAACAAGTCTACTATAAATTCTGTAATATTGAAATGAATTACATACGAAACAAATCTAAGGAAAACTTTTGATCAATTATAAATAAAGATGCAAACAAAACTCAGTCACTCAGATTTCATAAAGTAATGAATGGCACAACCACTAACTTCAACCCATAGTCAAACAAAAAATCAAAATGTCTGTTGCAACCATTCCAAAAGACAGCTAGAAACTTATGCAATATATTCATGCATATTCTGGTATTAATAGCACCGTATTTTAATAACGCCACTATGAAACACCACAATAAATACTATAAAACACGTTTTTTGAAACAATAAACCCTTCTCAAAACCATGGACCCCATAACCTTGAAGCTAACCACAGTTACTACTATAGTACCCAAAATAATTCAGGTTTCATGATTTTAGCATTTATTTATCTCCAACATACCTGCAACAATAGAAATATTTTTGCCTTTGTATCGCTCAACGAACAAATCTATTGTGTCCTTAAAGGCTTTGGGATCCAGCAACAGAGTAGTGATGTCTTGGAACATGATACCTGACATTGTAACAAAATCATTAAGAAAGTAAAGAAATTGATATGTAATAACAAAACAAAAGAAAACTTAAACAATATTAGAGTGAGTGAAGAGGAAGAGGTAGTTAAAAGGAAGAAGGGAACAAACCAGGTTTGGGGAAATCGGGGACAACACGAATCCTATTTTTGATGGCATGAAGACGAGGATCCTGAGATCTGTAAACCGACATTGTATATGGTATGTGTGATGATTCTTTTATGATAAAGAAATCAGAGCTTTTTGTTTAGCTAGAATTGAGTTGAGTAAGGAAGTACACAACTTATCAAGGTACTTATAGTAGTGATGTATGTATACATGACGTGAGTGCTTCTGATGCAATCGGGGAGATTCTAAATTCACCTCTTGTTGTGTCAATGACACTAAATTAAATTTGTTGATTATTGTAATTAAAAGTTTATTATTTATTTAATTATAAAATTTAAAATGAAATAATATATGTTATCCTTAACTTAATTTCTGTTAATGTTTTAATTTTTTATTATTTTTTCGATTTGATCTTTTATGTTTTAAAATGTTAATAATATTATTATTTTTTTTACAAAAATTCATCAAATTTTTCAAACAAAACTAATAAAATTAATTATGATCTTCAATATAATGCAAATTTTATTAAATTTATAACTCAAATATTTAAATAACATCATATTTACATTCTTTATTTGGTGAATTTGATTTTGTTGAAGATTAAAATGTTAGTTTATTTGAATATTTGAGTTATGCATTTTATGAAATTTGCATTATATTAAAGATGATAATTAATCTTATAAGGTTTGTTTGAAAATTTTGATGAATTTTTTAAATTTTTGTAAATAAATGATAACATTATTGATATTTTAAAACATAAAAGATTAAATTATCACTTAAAATGAAAATAAATTATCAAATTAAAAGAAAAAAATTAAATGAGTAAAACGTTAA
>JBBPBR010000007.1:10653296-10677245 GCA_037974775.1 Cicer pinnatifidum | reverse complement strand
CTATCATACTCTTCCATTTTTTTAAAAAAATTTTTAAAAAACTTTTTACACTATCCTTCACTTTTAGGATATCAAATAAGGATTTAGTTGAAATTTTGATTCTTTATTTGTTTATAAAATTCGTCATTCTATTTTAAAATTATTCAATTTGGAGTTGTCTCTAAAAAATTTAATTGCAAATATAGTAATATAACATATTTATAATGTTATGATATTTGATATGATGATATAGATATTTTCTTGCAATGTCATCATTAAAGTTGATCGTTCTATATCATCATATTATATACGACATCATTTAAAATACGACACACCATCATTTTTAAATCCAAAGTTTGAAGGAGATACCAAAACAAAAATTTTTGAAATAGAGAAATTAATTTTGTAATTCAATAAAAATAAATAATTAAAACTTCAATTAATTCAAAAATTAAGTAAAGAGTCATTTTGAATTCTAAGATGTATGATTGTTATCTCTATAATTATTAGAAATGACGAATGGACTTATACTCAATAAATACTCACAACATGCAAGGAAAATCTGCATTATGATACGGATGTAACACAAGAAATTAACCGCAAAAATAAACTGAATATTAATGCATGTAAGAGCACCTTAATACAACTATGCCTCGCAAGTGTATAACATATATATTTTATTTATTTATTTATAATATTATATAAAATATTTATACACACATAATATCAATAAAGATATAGATTTTATCATGATTAATAATATTTAATCCACCAATCTAAACGTACAAATAAAATCACAACAAACGGTATTTGGAATCGCATAATTTAAAAAAAGGTATTTGGAATCGCATAATAAAGTAAAAAAAAAGGTATTTTGGAAAAAAAATCAATAAAGAATAAAGTAATTTTGGAAGTAAATCAATAAAATAATGAAGCGAGAATCGTGGTAAACGTGAATGAAACCAACTTGATAGGCAAGTCTCCTTATACATACCATCAAACATATAAATAGCTAAATCCTCCTCTTTATAATCTTTCTCATTTCTCGTCTTCATTCATTCAAGGTGATTTTTCCCCCTTTCTCCTTTCATTACTATTATTTTTTATATTTTATTTCCCATCCCTTCACGTTTCTCAATTTCCCTTGCCTACAATTTCATTATTCGCCATTTGTTTCAGCACTGTTAATCCATTTTCCGCGCCGCTGAAAAACAGAAAGGAACGGTAGCTGATAGATAAATCAGGTGCGTTTTCGATCTCCCTTTATGCGTATCATGAAAGGATCCGAATTTATGATGTCATTGTGTTTCAAAGTAATAATAATAATAATCTTGTACGAAATCAATCGTGCGTAACAAATAATGCTCTCCTTTTCATTCAAAAAGTTTCAATCAATTCGATATTAATGGCTTTATAGTAATAATGAATCATCATTATGTGCACAATCTGTTGTTTTTGTTTTTATTTTTATTTTTTATTTTCTCCAGCGAGTTTTTGCAATCTCAATTCCTGTACTGCATTTGTCTGATATGCGCAATGGGTTGATATAAAAAAGTTAGCTTTTTTTGGGAAAAATTCAACCTTTTGATGAAGGGAAATGATGTTTCTCATTTTTATCAAATCATCACGGTTGATTGGTCAACCCCTTGTTTTATATACCAAATAGAACATAAAACTGTTTTCATTTGTTATTAGCGTATTGGAAGATTTCATGAAGCTTTCTTCGTAATATTTAACATTCATCTTTAATAAATTCACCCGAAATTGTTGCTATCATAGGTCATTGGCAAATCTTAATTTTTTTGGTCCCATATGACATTTCACAAACTACATAGCTGTATTACGTTGAAAATGTTTAAATATTTTAATCACACATTGGAACAAATACATTTTGTTATTTGTGACAATTGAATATTCATTGGGATTAAACAATTATATGACAACCCATTTCCTCAAGAAAATAAAGTTGTAAAACATCGTTTTCAGTTATATTAAAGTTTTTCAAGTTATTGTGGTTTCAACTTAATAGTTGAGGTTGTATGTGTTATATTTGACTATACTTTTTTTATAATATAAAATATCGTGACTGTTACTTTGATTTAAAAAAATTGCTTTTGATTTATGGTTAGTTTATCAATTAAGAAAAAACATGATATGCGTGATTTTTCTTTTTCATTATCATAAAATGGGATTATAAAGATGTTGAATTTTAAGAAACATGTAGAAAAGCACTAGATAATTAATGGTGTGGGGTCTTAATACCAAATTTAGGTTAAAGTTTTCTACAGGGTTATTATTTTTACATGATCTCCAGAACTTTTGTCAACATAGACCTTGATCATCAGCATGCACCATCTTCTAAAAAGTGAATTTTGATGGTGACCTTATACATGTAACATGTTTTCCAGAAAATTTTTTTTTTTGGCTTTAAAAGTAAAAAGTCTCATTTCCTTTTTATTTGTTTTATTTTTTTATTTGTTTGTTTTATTTGGTGACAGAGTTGTTAGAGTTTGGTTATGCACTTAATTTATGCTCATGTTGCTGTTCAAATGTCAAGTCAATGAGGAACTTTTTTATTATTGTGAATGCATTATTTTATAATTTTTTATACATGAATGTGATGGTCGTGCGTTGGATCTGCAACTACAAGACAGGCTGACACGTTTTT
The DNA here is from genome assembly GCA_037974775.1 of Cicer pinnatifidum. NCBI lineage: Eukaryota > Viridiplantae > Streptophyta > Magnoliopsida > Fabales > Fabaceae > Cicer > Cicer pinnatifidum. The sequence continues at coordinate 10,674,598 of JBBPBR010000007.1, read as the reverse complement.
TGTTTTTGCCTCTCCATTTTAAGATTGGATAGGTCCATCACTCATGTTTTAAGTTTCAACTACAAAATACTTTACTCATGTAGCATGGTGTTGCAGATATAGAAACAGTTAGATTTCTGAATTTAATTGTTCTTACAACTGTAGTACCATTCTGTAGTTATAGAAAATTTGGGTCCAATTACAATAATACATGATTGATACAATGCATTACGGATGCATTTACCACTATAAATTTCGATCATTACATAAAAATGTAATGACTTGTTTTAAAATTTATTTAATAAAGTTAAAAAGTCATCAAATATTTATTTAATGATCGAAATTTTTTGACAGCGTGATTTTTCTAACTACTGAAAAATCTAGGACCACTGTCACACTGACCACATTAACATGTGTTTTTTAACTCAATACTTGCATAAGTTTTTTTTTTTTATTTCATTTCTTTATCAGATGTTACCTAATAAATCATTAATATATTTTAAAATTTAGTGCATTTACACTTAACTTATGCAATGATGAGCATAAAATATGCACCTCTGCAATTTATGAATGAACTCATATAACTGACTAGATGGAAGTATTTATACATTCATCCTTGGGGTTATATGAAGCAGATCTTCTCAAACAACATAAAATGATCTACTGCATATCTTTGGAGAAATTTGGATTTATCACTGTCAGAAAAATCACCTATTCACGCAGTAAATAAATCACAGAGTTGAATGAATATAAAGGAATCATATTTTAAATTGTGAATGAGTTTAAAAAATTACCCGAAATACAGGTTGTTTGATCTTCATCGAATCATTTCATTTTTCACCTATGTTTTTTTTTTTAAACTCTTATTATATGTTTTCATGACTTATGTTTCTTATATAGTTATTTACTATTCCACCCCATAATAGGCCTGCATCATTTGCATTCGTTAGCATATGTGATTAACAAAAATTTAATTATGCATGGATCTTTAATTAATTTTGGTTAATGCAAGTTGCACTCTCTGTTATTAATTATTACTCTCAACTCACAAGAATCAAACCATTTATAAATACTATCCCTTGATACAAAATGCAATGCTACGTATTAGAAGGTATTAGTTAAATCTAGAAGTTATGTTTCTCAAAAAAATTTAAGGTGTAAGACTGTTAGATTTAGATTTTTTTTTTCTTTTTAAATCTTACAATTCATATAGCAACAACATCATCCTGAAATAAGAGGATCCGGGTTCAACTACACCAATACATTACTTATGTAATGAATTTTGTCTCATATCACGGTAGAATTAGTAGAATCACTGCGAGCTACCGTAATTTTGTAAAACCTACAATATATAGTTTTTTAAAATGCCGACGACTTATCGTGATACCAAACATGTAGTATCGCATTACTGAATTAACATCAAAGGAGTGATATTTTAAATTCGATGAATCCTAGTTTGAAAAATTACTCGAAATACGGGTTGTTGTATTCATCCAAATGTTCCCGCAAATCATTTGATCTATGCTTGTTTTGTTTTGAATGCTGTTTAAATGTTTTCATGAGTTATGTTTCTTCTTATATATTTATTAGTCTACCCCATAAAATTGCTTAGAAATTTTAATATTGCAGAAAAATATATTCATCATCAGTATTTCTCTATTTCTCTTAAGTGAAAGTTGTGTACCTACATACTTGAAGGGGTTTGTACTTTGTATGCTTTTTCCTAGTCATAGACATTTATTTGAAAAATATTATTTTACCTTGGTAATGTTCTTCCTCATTCAAAGGTAAAACAGAGGTACTATAAAGGATTATTTCCCTGTTCAATTTCATTATTTTGGTTTATATATTTGTATTTTATTTCTCGTACATTAATTCCTATTTAAGATATTAAACATTCATTATAGTCTCACTGCATTATTTGCACTGACTCAGCATATATAAGATTAACAAAAATTTAACTAAGAATGGATCTATAATTTATTTTGGTTAATGATTATGTTGCAGGTTCTGTAATTATTAATCTCAACTCACAAGAATCAAAACATTATAAATACTATCACTTGGTACAAAATGCGATGCAATATATGAGAAGGTATTAGTTAAATTAAAGCCATTGATTATTGTTTATTTTATTTGCCTTATATATTTCTTTGAATTTCATGACAAAATCTTATTTTCTTTCTCTTAAATTTTCAGGGAAATTCGTGCTTGATGGACTGCTCACACAATAGCAGTGACAAAAAAACATTAAAGCGTTGGTTTTTCATAGACAAAAGAGTTGGTTAAGCTAAAGATTCGTACATTAAACACAAACAATTTTTTGTGCGTGTTCCTCTGTTCATATCTCATCAAAGTAGTTTAGTTAGGTAAAATGGATTTGAAGCCTTCTCGTGCCTCTTCCCCTATTCTTATTGATCCTGTAAACAAGTCACGGCTTGGGATCCATTCTAGTTTATTAGCTTATTCCCAACAAGATTCATCACTCTCTCCAGGGAAATACTCAAAATCCAATTCCAAGAAAAATATGGGAGGTCTTGATGATGTTAGGTCTAATGGTTGGTTGGATGCTATGAAGGCTTCTTCGCCTCCAAGAAGGAAGACCATACATAAAGGTTCGAGCGCTCAGGTTGCTTCAATTGACTATGACATCGAAGACTATAATCTATGGATGGTACGATTAATTCATAACTAAACAAGTTAATAGGATTTGAATTATCTATAGCCGACTTTATGATGTAGTCAATTGTAAGCCGTTAGATTAAGAAAATAAATTTCTTATTCTAATACTTTACACTCAGCATTAGAATTTATTTCAATTTGTTATTGACTCGTCTTATATTAAAAAAAAAAAAAATCCTAACTTGTTATCATCATTAAAACACGTTGTTTATTTTTCCAGCTAGGATATCCTTCAGCCCTAGAATCTTTTGAGAAAATCATTGACCGTGCAAAGGACAAGAAAATTGCAATGTTTCTAGATTATGATGGCACACTTTCACCTATAGTAGATGATCCAGACCGTGCTTTTATGTCTGAACCTGTAAGCAATGCATGTTAAATTACCTTATACTATATATATAAAAAAAAAAACTAGTTATGAATACAATTTTTTTTAACGGTCAAATTTTCAGATGCGAACAACTGTGAGAAGAGTGGCCAGATATTTCCCTACCGCAATTATTAGTGGAAGAAGTCGTGACAAGGTATTTTGAAGTTGTTCAATCTTCTAGTACTAATTTATATTTTGTTTATCAAATATTTATAAGTTTAAAATATGTGGCTACTTTATTTTCAGGTATTTGATTTAGTTAAACTAACAGAACTCTACTATGCCGGTAGTCATGGAATGGACATAATTGGTCCAGTTTGTGACACTTTGTCCAATAATCATCCAAATTGTGTTAAGTCTACTGACCGTCAGGTATGTAAAAATAATAACAAAGCAATCATGGATACTTGATAACAAAAATTTATTAAGATACTACACAAATTCTTTACCATCTAAACGTCATGAAATTCACAAGTTATTATTTGAATGTGACAGGGAAAGGAGATAACTCTCTTTCAACCGGCAAGAGAGTTCCTTCCTATGATTGATGAGGTATAAATTCTATCTCCGTTAATCAATGAATAATTAATATTAATTTCTTCATGAATGTAATATAATTTGATGATGGAATGTTGTCATGCAGGTTTTTAGAACCCTCGTCGAGATAACTAAAGATATAAAAGGCGCAAAAGTTGAAAATCACAAGTTTTGCGTTTCTGTACATTACCGTAATGTAGAAGAGAATGTAAGGATTAATTTGGTGCCGCAATCATATATTAAGTTGATTAATTATTGATCTCTTATTTTCAATCTCATTTCATTTACCTTTGATTGCAGAATTGGACAACTATTGGACAACGTGTCCATGATATGTTAAAAAAGTACCCTCGTCTACGTTCAACTCATGGACGAAAGGTATAGCATTGTTTTAAGAAAATAGATTGCTATTGAAAAACGGAAATTAACGAGTAATTAAATCAAAACTATTCTTGGTTTTGTTTAGAAAAACGTAGAATGATTAAAACTGAAAACGAAAAATAATTACTTGCAAATTGGAGAATGTTCTCCGTTTTCTGACTAACAGATCTTTAAGTCTTTCAATTCTAAAATGAACATATACAATTGTTAACCCAATTTAGAGATTAACTCCTACATCTGGGGGACTGAATCCGACTTGAATTATCACTATAATGAGATGAAAATGATTACATCTAACTAACTGAAAACCAAATACCCAAAACTCATTATGTCTCTAAAGTCTTCTAATTAAGTATCACTTATAACAAACCTCCACCTAGGTACTAAATGAGAAACTTCAGCTTTGTGATCCCTCAAATTTGATCCTCTTAGTCCTTGATCTCAGTTTCTGGAATTGATATTAAACAAATTCAAACAATGTCTGTACTTGCTAAGTGTGAAAGGTTTTGTAAACATGTCAGCTGAGTTGTCACTTGTGTGCACCTTTGCCACATTTATCTCACCTCTTTCAATGACATCATTGATGAAATGAAGTCTGATGTTTATATGCTTGGTTCTTTCATGATACATTTGATTTTTACTCAAATGAATGACACTTTGGATGTCACAACTTATGCAAACCGACTCTTATTTAACACCAAGTTTAGTGATCAATCCTCTCAGCCAAATTTCTACTTTCATAGCTTCAGAAAGAGCAACATATTCTACCTCTATTGTTGATAATGCCACTATGTGTTGAAGAATAGTTTTTCAACTGATTGTGTTGTTAAACACTGTGAACACATATCCTGTAAGAGATCTTCTTCTATCTAAATCTCCAGCGAAATCAGAGTCTAAAAATTCTTAGACTGGTTTTGATGGTTCTGAACTTTTGTTGTATTCCAAACAGATGGTTTGAGTTCCCTTTAGGTACCTTAGAATTCATTTGGCAGCTTGACAATGACTTGTTCCTGGATTTCCCATAAACCTGTTTGTGACACTTACAACATGAGAAATGTCTGGCCTTGAGCAGTCAATAGCAAACATGATACTCTCTATGGCACTTGCATATGGTATATTCTTCATGTCTTCTGCTTCCAGGTTTGTGTTCGGTGACATGGCTAAAGAAAGCTTGAAGTGAGCTACTAGTGGAGGGTTGACCTTTGATTTACTCATATTGAATCTATTTAGAACCTTTCCAATGTAGTTCTCTTGAGAAATTATCAGTTTTCCTTGTTCTCTAATTCTGATGATTTCCATTCATAGGATCTTCTTGGCTGTCCCCAAGTTCTCCATCTCGAATTCTTTCTTCAGCTGACCCTTCAATTTTTCTATTTCTTTCATACTTTTAGATGCTATTAGCATGTCATCCATATATAGCAGCAGGTAAATGTATGTGGCGTTGTTTATAGTACATTCAACTATCAAAATTACTTCTAGCATAACTTTGATTGAGCATGAATGAATCAAACCTTAAATACCATTGTCTTGGTGATTGCTTTATCCCATAGAGTGATCTCTTTAACAAACATATCCAATCATCTTTTCCTTGTGTCCTAAAGTCATCTGGTTGTTGCATTAAGATTATTTCATCGAGATCACCATGGAGAAATGTTGTTTTGACATCCATCTACTCCAATTCCATGTCCAAGTGTGCTACCATAGCTAAAATTATCCTTATAGATGCATGATTGACTACAGGAGAAAATATTTCATTGTAGTCTACACATTCCCTTTGAGTGAATCCATTTGCTACTAGCCGTGCTTTGAACCTGGGTGGTTCAACTCCTGGAATTCTCTCATTCTTCTTGAAGATCCACTTGTTGCCTACAATTTTGAAGTTGGCGAGTTTAGGTATGAGTTCCCAAGTGTTGTTCTTATCCAGTGATTTCAGCTCCTCATTCATAGCTAAAATCCATTTGTATTTGTCTCCAGACATGACAACTTCACTATAGTTCATGGGATCTTCATGTATGATCTCTTTAGCAGCATGTAATGCATAGCTGATCATGTCTGCATAGCCATATCTTTGAGTGAGTTTTGATGTCATTCTTTCTCTATCCCTGATGAGGTTATAATCATCTGATTCCTGCTTTGGAAACATAACATGTTCAACTGGGTTTGCATCAATCTTGTCTTGCTGAGCCTGGTGTTGTTATGAAGTCAAAAATGTTCTTGACTTCTGTTGATCTTTCTCCTTTTTTGTGGCTAAAGTCAAGAACGTTCTCCATTTTCTGCAACTTTCTCCACCTCAAGATCAAACTTCTCAATTTTGTTTTGTTGAGTCTACTGTTGTTCCATGAACGTTCTCAGTTTCTCTCCAGATTTCTCCACCTCAAGATTAAACCTCTCACATTTAATTTGTCTTTATCCACAATATAGTTTACAAACTTATATAGCTCAACATCATGAAACTTAACATCCCTGCTAATGATACATTTCCTACTTTCAGGGCACCATATTCTATAACATTTTACACCACTTGGATATCCAACAAAATACCCTTTCTTGGCTCGAGGGACTAGTTTCCCTTCATTTATATGATAGTATGCAACACATCCAAATACTTTTAGATGATTGTAGTTTGCAGCATTCCCAATCCACATCTCTTGAGGGGTTTTGAGTTCAATTGCAGTAGAATGACTCAAATTTATCAAATAACAAGTTTTATGGACAACTTCTCCCCAAAACTGTGCAGGCATCCCTACATTTGACAAAATGCATCTCATTCTTTCAAGAAAGGTTCTATTCATCCTTTCAGTTAGTCCATTTTGTTGAGGTGTACTTCTTACAGTCCTATGTCTGTTCACACCATAAGCTTTGCAAAAACTAGTGAATTCCTCACTACATAATTCAAGACCATTACCTGTCCTTAGAGTTTTAATCCTTTTTTCAGTCCTATTTTCAACTATAGACTTCCAATATTTAAAGGTTTTTAATGTGTCATCCTTACTTTTCAACAAATAAATCCATACTTTTCTACTATAATTATCAAGAAATGTAATGAAATACTTGTTATTCCATGTAAATCCATACTCAAAGGTCTCCTTTCACACTTCCTTGAGAACCTTGTCTCCAAGACTCAAGATTAGAGCACTCTGAGCCTTGTTCATGATATCCTTCTTCTCCTTTTCTGATATTGTGGATGTCATACCTTTCTCTCCTCCCAGTGCTTCTGCCAAACCTTGATGAACCAACAGCGCTTTCATCTTGAGACGCCATAACCAAAAATCATTATTCCTATTGAATTTTTCAAGTACATACTTTGTTGATGTCATCTTTCATTTGAATCGAATACTCTCGTGCTATTGATACCAGTTGTTGTTGAAAACATAGATCAATGAGTAATTAAACCAACTCTTCTTGGTTTTGGCTAGAAAAACGCAAAATGATTGAAACTGAAAACAAAAAATGATCAGTTGCGAAAACGGAGAACGTTCTCTGTTTTCTGACTAACAGATTTTTAAGTCTTTCAATTCTAAAATAAACACAAACAATTGTTAATCCAGTTCAGATATTTACTCCTACATCTGGGGGACTGAATCTAACTTGAATTATCACTATAATGAGATGAAAATGATTACAAACTTCTTGAGTTTTTCTGCTGCCAGTTTTGCACACTTTTTACCAAAGTTGCAGTTTGCTTCCTTTTGTTCTATATCAATTCTCTTATTTTGTTTTGGCTTATATACAAGTTGTTTACAATTTTGGAGTAACAAACAAATTAGTAACAACTAACTAACTTAAACTAACTATCCAAAACTCGCTATATCTATAATGTCTTCTAATTAAGTACGACTTATAATATAGGTATTTTTTTTTGTAACTTTTCATTTGAGTTATTAATTTATAATTTAATTTTAATAAAACGTCATAAACTTATTGCCTGTGTTCTGTTGTGATAGGTTTTAGAAATTCGTCCTGTAATTGATTGGAACAAAGGAAAAGCTGTTGAATTTTTACTTGAATCTTTAGGTAATTAAGAACCTCTATTTTTTCCTCTTATTATTCGTTACATACCTTACTTTACATCACAAACAAAGGTGTTTAATGTTATATTATAATTATAATGCGCAAAATTGTTTTTGTTATGTGTAGGATTAACTGATAGGAATGATGTGCTTCCCATCTACATTGGAGATGATAAAACTGATGAAGATGCATTCAAGGTATTGAATTTAGAGTAATGCAACATTGGACAAAAGGTTTTGTATACCAATGTAATGAAAGCACACGTGTCAATTCTTTAAAAGAAAGAAAAATGAATGTGTTATTTTTTGGGTTGAAATCACGGATTGTTATTTTTTTTTCTACTATCAAGCATTTTCATTGAATAATAAGTTTCTAATTTTTTTTATTTTATTTTCAGAGAGATAATTGTTCTATAAATGTTGACTATTTTTTTTGGAATGTATTTAGGTGTTACGGGAGAGCAATAGAGGGTATGGGATATTGGTTTCACCAGTGAGAAAAGAAAGCAATGCTTTTTACTCTCTCCGAGACACCAATGAGGTATAAATCCAACACTTTCTTCATGTGTTGTTTCCTATATAATGAATTGTCTTATGTGGTTCTTCTAAGTGTTAATTAAGAAAGATTACAATTATAATAGTTATGTACGTGTAGGTTATGAAATTTCTTCAACTCTTGGTGAATTGGAAGAGGGAGCAAGATAGGAAGCATGGGAAGAAATAAACCTCATATTGTTGCTATACATTGGTTTTTTTAAATTGATTATTTCCTCTGGCTTCATTTATAATAAGTTATCAAATAAAAGCAATTGGATTCTGTAGTTTTGGATTATTGTTCTATATACTATTAGTAACTAAAGTTTGGCAAGGTTGTATTATGACATTATTGCTATCACAGGCCTTTTTTTATAACAGTTTTCAAAACATGGTTTTTATTTATTTATTTATATTAAATATAAAAGGTAAAATCTAACTCCTTTATCCATAGAAAAAAGTCTTCACAAATAAAAAACTACTTAAGCCTTAAAAAAAAACTTAACTCTATTTTAAAAAAAAACTAAAACAGCTAAAAAGAATCTTATACATAGTCTAGCCTCTTTTAGTCCATTGAATTTTTTAAAAAAAATGTTATATTAGACGACTTTAAAACACCAAATATATAAAATGATATAAATATTGCTGCTGAAAAAGTCAGTCTTAATGTATAGTGCTTAGATTAACACAAACGAAACACATAAAATATAGTGATAATATTATGTGTAGTGTTTTGACTCAAGTGGATAGTCATAAAGTGTAATTTTTTTAATTCAACATACAGATGTAGTACATTTTATCATTTCTTGTAAATTAAGATTTGGAGTCAAAATTAGTTTTAATTAAAAGCAATCGAATTCCTAAATACAAACACACTGTATATATATTTATTTATTTTCAGAGCCAAACTTATTGTTATCTTTCATCTATATAGAAAATGAACAATGACCTAGGGACAAAATAGCCAGCGGATATCACAAGATGATCGAAAAAGACGTGTAAAATGTAGAACTCTAGAAAATACCGAAAGATTCATTTCTTTGATGTGGAGTGAGAGCATCTACTCAAAGTTTGGGTTGAAAAGTGTGGGAAAACGACATAAAGTTGCTTTAGAAATTTTCTTCTTATATACATATAGATAAAACAAATTACTATAATAATAAGACAAATGAACTAAACTCTATGTTCAAATAACCATCTTCAAGATTTGTTACGACAACTTTTTAAATATTAGGATAAAAAAATTTTCAACGTTTACAAAATTTTTAAATTATTAAAATACCGTCTAATATTTTTGAATTATTTTTTAGATATATATTTCAAATACTATAAAAATTATTCTAAAAAAAATAGTCTACGATAGATTTTTAGGTCTATATTTTAATTATTTTTATCATAAGTTTATCATAAATTTAAATTTTTATGAAAGGATTTTTTATAATGTATGCAAAAAAATATTAAATCTTTTTTAAGTTAAAGCATAATTAAACATATTACTCTCAATTAAAAATTAAAATTGTTTGCAAAATAATTTTATCAATAGTCAAAAATATAAAAGGACATTTCTTATTAAAAAAAATTACATAATCAAGTAAGGGTATACAACTACTTTAATTAATACACTTAAAAAATAATACTTTTTTTTTGTTGAGAAAACTAAAAAATATTACTATATATTTGTGACAAAAAATCTTCCACGATCTATTATAAATAGTATTAATGAGAGTATTCTATAGACATGAACGAGTCTAATTAGAATGTCAGTGAATGTATGCTTATTGTTTGTGTTGTTGTTGCCTTGTTAATGTATGTGCCAATAATAAAAAGAAGGTTAGGTTGATGCCATTTTATTTATTTATTTATTTATTTATAGTATGTGAATTTTAAAGAATACTTTTTTATGGGGAAACCATCCAACGGGTAGGGATTTTGACCCAGCTGTCAAAATTAGCTCGTCTATCTTAATTTTAGAAGATTTGATGTTGGGCAGTCCAAACGGGGCAGGTTAATCCGTTGTTCCACCCTTAATCATGTTGGTGATTAAGTAAGTATTAGTCTTTTTGCTGCAATTTATGTGAGCAAAGTTCTAATCTGAAAATTTCAAAAATATTTATAAATATTTTCATTATATTTTGTCCATCTTCTTCCTCTTTCTTTCTTTTTACTTTCTTTTACTACGATCAAAATTGTAACTATTTTATATTGGGACTTTAAATGTGATGAATATTCATTCTCATCTTTCAAACATGACATGAGTTAGAGTGGAAGTTTTTCAAGTGTTGCTATCTTACATAGCAAATGTGTGATACATATACATTTATATGTTGCAAACACGCATAAGAATTTCAATTAGAGACAAGAACTATGTTAGATTGAGGGCCAATTTTTTTTAATCCTACATAATAGTATATATTTAAATTAAGGAGTAACAATTATATATAAAATAAACAACTATATTGTTTCCTAAATATTTTAAACGTTGTTATTGTAATCATTCAATATATTAAAAGTATAAATATATTTTTAATGAAAACGTTTATCATTGTCACTCTCTCCCTCCATCCTTAACTCTAATGACATTTTTTTAAAATTACTATTTTAAAATACTCTTCTATATTGTATTATGTTATTTTATTTTATCAGTGTTCATAGTTATTTGATATTTCAATTCTTTTATGTTCATTAAGTTTTTGACTAAATTGATATTTTATTATTGTGAAGCACTATTATGACACTTAACTTTCATTGTAATGTCACAGTGATCCATAACGTGATCCATAACTAACGTTATTAATGCCATTTAATTAACTTAAAAAGTCCACACAATCATTTAAGAAACAATTCATGTCATGAATTTTGGTTCAACAAATAACATGTCCCGATCTAATTTTACGAGAGACAAATAGTTGCGTTTTTTTTATAAGTTATTAATAGTCGCGGATTTTTGATTTTTTAAAATTTTAGAAAATTAAGATATATTTAATAATATTTTTTTATATTTTTTAATCTTTAAAATTCAAAAATATATACTAGAATTTATTTTTATTTGATGAATGAAGAGAAGAAAAAATTAAACTTATATAAATTTATTATTTTTTAATTAATAAGTGTATTTAAAGCTAGTAGTATGAATTATGTGTTTTTCGGCCATTCTTTTTCTTTTTTTAAATAGTGTTAAGAATACTCTCCAGTACACTCTATTTTTAATACCCGGTATCTTATCAGATGAAATGCATAAAGTAATAGAGAATTAAATTTTTGTTTTTTTTTTTTTTTTTTTAAAAAAAGGAAGAGAAACTTAACTAACTGTGAAGATTAGTTGATAGTAAGTTGACAATTTTGTTTGGGAAGAATTTAGAGTATATATTAGGTAATACATAAATCATAAACGGTAGTTAAGAGCTGGTTACATTTGAGTCTAACAATCCAGAAATGGCATTTACCTTGCAAACTCCGCTTTATGCAGCTGTTTCTTCCTCACCTGCTGCATCATCTTCCATTCCCACAAGATCATCCTTCTCCCTCCGTTCAACACCGCCACCAACTCTTCTCATCAACTTCCGGAACTCCTTCCCCCGAATTTACGCTTCCTCCAATATCAACACTACAATCACTGAATTGGATGCTGTATCCGCTTTCAGCGAGATCGTTCCAGATACCGTTATTTTCGACGATTTCCAAAAGTACCCTTGCTTTTCTTACTTCTTTTGCATCTAATTAATTACACTAATTTTAATTAGTGTTTGATTTCATCTAATCAAGCTAATCTATATTCTACTCTACAGGTTTCCTCCAACTGCTGCTACTGTCAGTTCATCGCTTCTTTTGGGTATATGTGGTCTTCCAGATACTATTTTTAGGGTCAGTTCAGCTTTTTCTTATTTCAAAAATCAACATGTGCATTTTGTTATGATTCTCAATGTGTCCTCGACCGAATTACTTTTTTTTTTTTTTTTTTATGTGTGTGTGTGTGTGTAGAATGCTGTGGAAATGGCCTTGGCTGATTCTGAATGTTACGGACTTGAAAATCCTAATGCAAGATTATCTTGTTTCGCCACCAAGGTATTTCATTTTTCAATCATGTCATGTTTTATTACTTGGTAATACCTAATTTCCTTTTAAATCATCATGTTTTGGTAATACCTAATGACATAAATAATTGAGACTATTTATGAGAGCTTAGAGTAACAACTATGATATGTCTATAAATTGTTTTCAGCTTAAGCTCTTCGTTATAGCTTATGAAATCAATTTATAACTTATATGAAAACAATTTGACTTTATTTTATCTTTTGTTATATAAATAACTTATATAGTATATAAGCATTTATACGATAAAGGTTTAATTAAGCTATTTATCCAAATAGGTCTCAATTACAATATATTCTTCGTGGATTTGATGTTGAAATTGTAGGCTTTAGTAAATGTTGGTAGTGACATGGCAAAGCTTGTCCCTGGTCGTGTTTCAACAGAAGTGGATGCGCGTCTCGCATATGACACACATGGCATTATCAGGAAGGTACTTACTTGGTTCTGTTTCATGATGATGCTACTCTTCATGCTCAAATTAGTATATTGCTATGCATCTTGAACATGAGATTATAATGTTGAGGTCTTTTGGAGGTTCAGTGCCTTCTTTCTCAGTGTTGTCAAATCAAAATTCTTCTAATGTTTCGAAGTTACAAAGTTCATATTTGTCTTGCCCGGCTGTGAGTAAGTGCTACGGTTAACGTGATACTCCAATTTCGAATATTAGCAACCAAAATCTCAAGTTTGGTGGTCTAAAATATTAGCAAAACTCAATTAGTTATACTCTACTTACTTGATTAGTTTAGATTACATTCCAATTTTTCAATAACACATTTTATTCCTATAAAACAAGTTTTTATGAAAGACATGTTAGAGAATGCAATTATTATTTATACTACATCAAAGAAATTAAATGAAATTACCTACTATTCTTATTAACTGTGAATTATTTTGTTGTTGCTTATATTTATAACCGGAGAGAGTAACCATTATGATTTTGGTACCAGATTTTTGGCAAGGATTGTTTTAAGTTTATTGTGTGTCATTGTCATGTGAACAATTACCAAATTAAGAAGATAAGTATCTGCATATGTGCTAGTGTAAATTCTAAAGTGTGCACACAATTTGAAGTTCTTGACAGCGAGTTGTTGTCAATCTATTTAGAAACAAGCTGCACAGTTTTTGAATCTTCAATGCTTAACAAAACACACATGTCTTGTGCCATTGGTGGAATCTGATGCTACTTCATAAATTTTACAGGTGCATGACTTGTTGAAGTTGTACCATGATCGTAATGTCCCTCCTCAACGTCTTCTATTTAAAATTCCTTCAACTTGGCAAGTGAGTAATCTTGAAAAGTAGAATGGTAGTGACAGATGAGTTCAGAACCTTTGGTGATTTACTTAGAGTGATCATGACTTGTTTGAATTTTATCTAGGGAATAGAGGCTTCAAGATTGCTGGAATCTGAGGGCATACAGACACATTTGACTTTTGTTTACAGGTTGTTATGCTAAATATTTGACAGAAACCACCTGACGATGTGATATCTAGTGTGTACATTTAAATCATGTGGTTGGGTAGTCACAACTAATGTTAAAATTTTCCGGAACATCTAAGTTCCTATCCTAGAATCTGGTGCAATGATGTATTCCCGTTTGACCTAAGCAATTTGTGTAATGTTCAGGAAATGAATTGAGCCCTCTGTTTCTTCATGAACATTGAATAAATGAGATCCTATCAAAGCTTGTGAATATTTATGAAGAGAAAGATAGATAAAAAAAATTGTGATAAGGCCATGTAAAATTTTACCTTGAAAGAGTCCATCCCCATTTCATCCATTCCTAATCATTTTATGGACTGGCTTTATACTTCAGCTTTGCCCAAGCTGCTGCTGCTGCTCAAGCTGGTGCTTCAGTTATTCAAATTTTTGTTGGTCGTGTCAGGGTAATTTCTATTTATACTTGATTGATGTGTGTCTTATAAGATATATTAGGGAATCTTATTTGAACATTGCGTCATTTTTCAGGACTGGGCACGTAATCATTCTGATGACCAAGAGATAGAATCTGCCAAGCTAAATGGAGAGGATCCTGGATTGGCATTGGTCTGTTATTGAAAACGACTCTTCCATTCATGCTCTTACTCTATGTTTAGAATTTAGATTTACTTTTGTGAAAATAAAATGCTAAAGCTTGGTGAAAACATATAAATAGAGATGTGATGATACATTCTTGGGGTCCAGTTTAAGTGAGCAATGTTGGTATCACACTATGACTTGTAGAACCATCATGGTTCAGACTCGAATCAAAACCTAGGGTAGAAAGTTATGTTAATTACTAACAAATCTATACCTTAGACTATTATTATTAATATTTTTATCATTTCAGGCCGCAAAGGCTTACAACTATATTCACAAATATGGACATAAGTCAAAGTTGATGGCAGCAGCAGTCCGCAACAAGCAGGACCTATTTAGTCTTCTGGGGTATGCAAAGACTTCCCTGCAGTCATATCCAACTTAATTCCTTATTTAAGTTTTAATATTTTTGATTTATATTGCTCCTTGTCTAGGGTTGACTACATCATAGCTCCATTGAAGGTGTTGCAGTCTCTCAAAGAATCTGATGCTTCGCCCGATGAGAAGTACTCTTTTGTTAGGAGGCTATCACCTCAGTCTGCTCGGAGCTACATGTTTAGTGATGAAGAGGTATAGTCTCAGCCTCTAGTATCATTTGCAATACCCCTTTATATTGTAGGAATTTCATAGTTGATCCTGCAAAATAGAGTTGGTATCATTATATCTCCATGTCCTAGTTGCACCACATAATCTCATGCCCCTTGGCTCTTTACAAGTTAAATAATGGAAACTCAAAAGCCAATAGGTGATGAACAACTTCAAAACGCATTTTGCATGTTGTGCTGTTACTTCCATGACTTATATCAGGGACAAGAACTATGTCAGATACTTGGTTTCGTGACAGACACAACTCTTGATCGTCACGGAGATTTATATTTTATTTATATTCAAGGATGACATGTTAACATTCCAATGCCTATGTTTCTAAATTACCCCAACCCCAAAACAGAACAGACCAATGTAATCTCTCTACACTTCTGAACTTCTGAATTCTGATGGATTATCAACTTCTTTTTTTCCCCCCTCTATCTCAAACACCCAGAGTTAAATATTCAGCTTCAAGACATGCTGTTTTTCGGGTAGTAACTTTTTGTCTAGTAAATATTTTGATGTCAATCACCTTGGTATTATTTGATTTTTTTGAAGAATTATCGGGTGATAAATGCAGTTGACCTTTTTTTAGTAACAACATACTTTATACCTCCCTATATCAAGAAGCTATGCAGAACCAAAATTCAAAACGAGTCAACAATAAGATACTTCATTCTATGGATATGAAATTTTTTTAAATTAAAATTTCTATTTTTTACCATTAACAATTTAATAGAACATGTTAGAAATTTAGCATTGCTTTCTATTTATGATGAGTAGTTATGCCAATCTTATGCCTGTTCTGCTTTTGTTGCTAACCTCAATCTTCAATCAGATAACTCTTCAATAGAATACCATTCTTGTTCTGGAGATTGTTATATTTGCTAAATCATAGTATTGCTTTACTTATATTCAGCTAATTAAATGGGACCAAATGAGCCTTGCAAATGCCATGGGGCCAGCAGCGGTGCAGCTTCTGACTGCTGGGCTAGATGGTTATGTCGATCAAGCAAAGCGGGTGGAAGATTTATTTGGGAAAATTTGGCCACCACCAAATGTATAATTTGACTTATTTGTGTTGCTCTATAGATGTTAAGCCTGATGGAATAAACAGATCATACAGCAGACGAAGGGAATCTTCAGTTTGTTTTTTCATTTCTCCCTTGAGCTCCTGAACATTTCCGAATTACTTCCACGTAAAGCACCTGGTTCCTTAAAAGCATGCATTATTATCTTTACATACATCATTTTGTTGCAATTGTTGTTGTCTTGGCCTTATTTTTGGAAAGATTATAGTTTGTCTTTCGGTACACCTTCGTTTTAATGCCAGGTAGTATAAGACCTAAACTAGGACTCGTCATCGTTCCTAAAAATCTTACCGAACTTGCACAGTAATGATAGAAAAAAATGAAACACCAAGTGTTATTACGGCTTGTGCACAGGATGTAAGCGCTGGGAAGATGATAGACGCAGCTGCAGAGATTCATGTCCATGCGAGATAGGATAGGGTTGTCCACAAAGGCCATGTTATCGTGGCCAAGACATCATGGCTTTGGAACACATGCATACCTATGGCCAAGGGCAGAGGATCAAGCCATCTTTTCCATCTCATATATTGTCATATTTAATACTTTTCTCTAGTCTATCGTACTTTCTCATGTCCTCTCTTGTGTTGA
Source organism: Cicer pinnatifidum (assembly GCA_037974775.1). Lineage (NCBI taxonomy): Eukaryota > Viridiplantae > Streptophyta > Magnoliopsida > Fabales > Fabaceae > Cicer > Cicer pinnatifidum. The sequence goes on along the minus strand of JBBPBR010000007.1, from coordinate 10,657,670 downwards.
CCATGGCTGAGAAAAAATAAGTTAGGGTTTAAAAATTGATTATTCAGTTGGTTTTTTATAAGTATCAAATGTTGATCAGTTGAGCCTAAATTTTAGGTGGTGGATTAGTCCCATCTAAAAATTTATGTGGCAACCTAGCTGCCAACAATTACAACTTATTGTACTTTGAACGCTATTCTATTGCTACTAGTGCAATACTTTCTCTACTTAAGAGCTTCAAAGGTTTATTGCAATAATAGAAATCTACTTCGGCCTACTTGAGGCAGTTCCCATGTCTTAGCGGCCGTGCTTGCCGTTGCATCCTTGCAAATAAAGGTGGCAAAATAGGGGCACCTTGAATATACTCGATAGGTAAGGATGCAAAATCTGAATCTTAAAATATTGAGTTTCTTTTCTTCATCTCATGTTTTTCAAAAGCCTCTATTTTTTGTCGACCAATTTATAGGTGGTTTTACGTATGGATGACTTGAATTGACCAATTCAAACATATATTTAAGTGCATTTGAGAACATAGAGGTGCATTTGAGAACCATCTCTTAATTCTCATATGTTTTTTTGGGCCAGGCCTATGGATCCGATTTTTAAGGCAGAGAGTTTAGGTTGAGCTAGCTTAAGCAGGCTCAAACAATTACCCGTATAACAATATTTTTGAAAAATACTTACAAATGTCTCTAGACATCTAAATATAGAAAAGAAATCTTAAAATTTGTATAGTTCATATTTTAAAATTGAAAAAAGTCATATTTTTCATTCAAAAATTATTTTTTATTTTCTTTTTATTTTTCTTAACAAATGCCTAAAGTCATTTGTTAGTCTGATTCATATTTTTTGTAGTTAAATTTGTTTATATATAAATTAATTGTTTCAAACTGCGAAAATTGATGCAATCATATAGGGCTATTGAGTAGCAAAACTTTTGTTCAAGAGTTTCGTTTTTTTATCGTCTTGCCCTAATAAAGAGGTCTATATCAGTTTTGCCATTAAGAGGGATAAATTTCATTTAAATTAACCATATTTCTCTATAAAATTTATTGTACTTCCTTTCTCCCATAATAATTATTCATTCAAAAAAAAAATTGTCGCAAAATCTATCACCTTTCAATTTTCAATAATTTTTTTTCAATTGTACCTTTTGACTAATATTACTTATATTATGTTCAATACAATATATTCTATTGTACATTCAAAACATTGATAATTCATCAATATCTAATAAAATAATTTGTTAAAATAATATTTTTTTCTTTCATTTATATATATTTTTTTAATATGTATGAAATGAATAAATTACTCATTTATATATTGAACACCCTATCACAAATCACGTTTGTAGGATTGAAATCTTTAATATTAAACACCTTAAGTGCACTCAAATGGCCAAACTTTCGAAGTGTCCAATTTTTAAGCCCGTACATACAACAAGTATTAACGTGCTATTGTACCTTTTATCCCTTTAAAGTATAAATAAATTAATAAAAAATTCACGCAACAGCCATGAGCCATGCTTACACAATGGGCCAAACATAATTTTTTGAATGGGCCAAACATAATTTTTTGAATGGGCCGGTTTCCATAACACGAGAATTGTACCGTGCACCCCCTCATTTTTACCTCCCACCTCCATTTTTTTATAAAGATCATTTCGTCCTTTTTTCTTTTGTTTTTATTAAATTTGAAAATTTAATTTTTCAGAAAATTTGAAACTTCCGAAACGTAATGTTCAAAAATTTCAAATTTTCGAAATACATTTCGAAACTTTCAAATTTTTGAATTAATTCAATTTCAAAAATTTCAAAAAAATCGAAACTTTCGAAAATTTTAATTTATAATTATAAATTTATTTTAAAAAATAAATTTATAATATTATTATTAATTAAATTTATTACTAATTTTGAAATTAAGTAGGAAATTTATTACTATTTATTAGTATTAATTATTACTATTTATTACTATATATTTATTATTATTTATTACTATTTATTAGTATTAATTATTACTATTTATTACTATATATTTAATATTATTTATTATTAAAAAAATGCATTTTGAAACTTTGGTTTCCTAAACTTTTGTAATGCACATTTCGAATCTTTGATACTTTCGACCTTCGAAAGTTTCGTTTCCTTCAATAATCACTATTTCGAAACTTTATACATCCCTGAAACTTTCGAAAGTTTCATTGTTTCGAACCTTTCAAACTTTCGAAAGTTGCATTTCGAACCTTTCAAACTGATGCAAAATTTCGAAAGTTTTATTTTCTTCAAGCATCATTATTTCGAAACTTTCTAAATCCATGAAACTTTCGAATGTTTCATGGTTTCGAAGATTTCAAAGATTCGAGCCTTGCATTTGGAACCTTTCAAATAGATAAAATTGAGGGTAAACTGGTCTTTTACTCATGATTGGGGGGTGACAGGTAAAATGGGAGGGGTGCGTGGTACAAAACCCCCATAACACACACCTTGCGCGGCCCACTTTCCCCCAAACTCTAATTTTGCCTCCTTCAATTTATGAATAGATAAAGTTTAGTTCTGAACTAAAACTACTTGAACCTGATCCGAATTGGCTTTCAGTTCGAAAAAACAAAATCAAACCGAACTTGGTTTATAAATCAGTGAACTAGTTTATTGCTCTTAATCGAATCAAATTGGTTTTAATTTCGTTTTATTTGTTCGAATTTAACTGAATTATTATAATACGGATGATACCGAATCAAACTGCTTTTGTATGAAACTGAACCAAACTATTTTATTTCTATAAGTTTTTTTTGTTTGTTCCTATGGACCAAATTTTACATAACTACCTTAATTACTTCAAAAAGTATAGGTTTGGTTCTACTTTTTTCGAACTGAAAATTGGTTCGGTTCAATTTTTCAAATTAAAAACTGATTCGGTTCTAGTTTTTAAAAATCAATCGGTTAATAAACTGTTTTTGAAAAAATAGTTCGGTTTTCAATTTTTATAAGTCATTTCAGTTGAAAAATAGTTTGGTTCCATTCAGTTCTATATTTTTGTTCAAGTTTTGATTTTTTTTGAACACGCCTACTCTTATGTGCATCACCAAACCTTGAAACATAAAGATTACGAACTCAATCTTTGCATCCTCTTTTTAGCAATGCCTTACTCTTGCAATTTTAGGATTTTGTCTTCTTTGCATTAATAAACCACACCCTTAACTTTACCACGCCCTATACCATGTTCATTTGTTCAAGATTATAGCTTTTTAATCTTTTTCCCAAAACTCCCCAAATTGGTGACAATACAATTTTAAACACATCTCTCAATTTCACTCTGATCAAAACGGTCATCTTTGCATCAGAACTATTATGGTTTTATTTTTACTATACCCTTCAAACTTCACGGGAGCTATTATGGTTTTATGTTTTACTATAAGTTTTTGCATCAATTTATTTGGTTTTTTAAGTTAAAGTTAAAACATTTCTTTGTATTAGCTTTAAGTTATTTGCATCTTTTATTCAACTTATTATAGACATTATTTTAATTTTTTTTCTTAATATATTTTATCAACTTTTATATGACTTAAGTTTGTTTCTGAATCTTTATGTTTATTATGTTGAATGTTTTATGTTAGTATTATGTTATGAACTTTTTTAATACCATGTGCTAAGTTTGTTTCTTTATGTTAGTTTTAGTTTACAAACTTGATCCTTATTCTAAAATAAAAATTAGGAATGAATAATCTATGGTTAAGTTAGAAAAACGGTTAACTGCAAATTTCAAGTCAGTGAGGGAAAACTTTATGTCCTTGATTGTTGTTTTGTCGATTTACAAAGACACTCAAACAAATTTCATTTTATCATTTTATCTTTAATTATTTTTGTTATGTGCTTTTATCCTTTCAAACTTTGAATGATTATTTAATTTAATTTTTATGATTTTCATTATTTTCAAATAAAATACTCTAAAGTAAATTCCTTTCGTGCTTCCCGTGGGCGTTAAAACTAGTTTGAAACGTTCAAATCCTCATAAAAATCTTAGTGACATCTGGTTGAATAATTGAATTATTAAATTATATTAGTTTTGAATATTGTTAAATTAATTAAAGTTTTGAAAAAGTTAGTGGCTCCAATGGCTTAAAATATAAAATGACATAAAAAAGACATGATGAATTAAAAATAAATTTTATCAATTGATGTTTAAAATATTTTTAAAGTAGTAATTTAAAATTTATCGATCTGATATATTATTTATTTATTTATTATTTATTTTAAATTTAAATAATTAAATAATTTTTTTATTTTAAAATATTCATTATTTTAATATTTAAATTATTCATAAATAATTTAAAATTATAATAAGTAAATTATTATTTGTTAAAATTATTTTAAATTAATTATTATTTTAATTATAATA
>JBBPBR010000007.1:10574402-10594160 GCA_037974775.1 Cicer pinnatifidum | reverse complement strand
TCAATGATCTAACAATGTCATTTATATAACATATAATTTGACGAAGCTTTTATTTTTCAACAAGACTCCACATTTTGAACCCATACCATTTTAATAAAAAAAAAAAGTTATAATAATAAAAAATGATAACGGAGATGCAATAGTTTGCTAAAATTTATTGAAAATAATACATGTATATCTTTATACTCTTTTTAGAGGTCCACCATATCAGATGCATCCTAAAAGTTATAGGTTAAAATGCCACAAAGAAACCGGAATTAAAAAAATTGAAAATAAAGCAATTAATTTAATATTTTTTTATAAAACATTGGTAAATTATAACCAACCAAAATATATTTTCTATAAATAATTTATCTGTTGTTTTATTTGAACAATTAAAATTAAACAACTGTTGGGACAACAAACTAAATGGTATAATACATATCAAATATATAGTTAATTATTTCAGTAGATTATTAAAGAATAATCAAATATCAAAACTCATTTACTATTGTTGTTAATCAAAAATTAGAAGTTTGAATTGATTAATCAAAAATTTCAAATCAATGTAGTAAAACAATTAGAGATTATAGTTAACTATTTGTAAATCCATTAGTTTATTAGTTTGGACATGGATTGGTATAATTTGAATGAAAAAAAGAAAAGAAGAATATGAAGAAATGACCTGAGCAATTCCATTTTCATTAGTTTCAAGGCGATACTCATGCATGATCCAATCAGATTTTTGTCCATTTGGGGCACGTCCTTTGTAAAACACAAGAGTCTTTCTCATTCCAACTAGGAAATGTTTTGAGTATATTGCCTTATCTCTTCCTGTTGCTTTCCAGAATCCTGCTTTTGTTGCTCTATTTGTTCGTGTTCCTGTTGGATACTTCTTATCTTTATGACTAAAGAAATACCAGTCACTTTGTTCATTGCTTCCTATTTTGCATATTTCTGTTTTTACATCAACATTGCATCTGTTATTCTTCTATTTATATTTATATTTATGCATCTGTTCTTATTGTTTTACTAATACATATATATATTAGCTATTTATTGGTAGAATCATTAATACCTTGAAGATCCCATGGTTCAATTTTATAGAGATCCACGTCTTTGATGACATCTAAATCGATCTTTTTAGATGAAACCTTCTTCCGCAGGTAGTAATCAACAAGTTCTTCATCAGTTGGATGAAAACGAAACCCCGGAGGTACATGTGAAAATGTGTTCATATCCTCCCCACAACGATTAAAACCTGCACTTACAAATAACACAATTAATATCTTTTCTCTAAATATAGGAAGAGACACGGTTGAAGTTATATATTGCTATTGCTTCACATATCTATAACTTTACCTTGTGAAACAATATTGACTCATATTTCCTTAAAGGAGTATAACTAAACTAGGTTTTAACACACAATAGAAGTGGCACACTTTTTACAATGTAATAATTATGTGGAAGGAGGAGTAGTGAATGATGCAACATGATCATGCATATAGCACCAAACGTTCAGCTTTTTAAGCCTATAAAAGAGGTTGATAAAGCACGTTTACATAAAAAAAAATTAAATATATTAAATATGGAAAGGCATATTAACATGACTTAGAAGCTACTTGTTCTAACTGCTAACGATTTAAGAAAAATATCATCAAGTGTAAAAAAAAGTGCAGGTTGTATATCCAAATTTTAATGAAAAAAAAAAGCGGTGGAAAGGTTAACACATGATGTTGATCGAAAATGGTGGAAAGGTTAAAAAAACACCAACCGAACATAGATCAAAGTCATGTCAAAGATTTTGTGCCTCACATAAGAAGTGACATTTAATTAATTATCTGTTGACTATAAGGCATATTTGTTTGTCCTTTAGTTATCTTACTTATGGTTGTTGAAATTATATAAATAGAAATATAAATTAATTGGTGATCCACCACTTCATATGATTATATATATAGTATAACACCATGTAAATATATATAGTAGATCAAGCATGATATAAATAAAAAAATAGAAGTAGCTAGCTATAAAAGAAAAAGAACAACCTTGATTTATTATATAGTAGATGAGGATGTAAGATCTTCAAAAACAAGTGTGGATGGATGTTGATATTATTAAGCTGTAGGTCTTTGATCCACAATCGTTAATTTGTAGTAGTAGAAAAGCTAGGTTGGTCAAATCCAACAGAAACAGACAAAAAAAGATACAAGGGGGACAGAACAGACAAGAAATGAAAAGTGGAAAGTTAAATTGTTATCCTCGGGAATTGAACTGAAAACTTGAACCTCTCTTTCCTCAAAAGAAACAGAGAGAGAGAGAGAGAGAGAGAGATCAGATCCCGAGGAGTAATGAAAAAGAGAAGAGAGCAAAACCAAAAGTGAAGAAAAAGGAGAAGATGAAGTTGATGAAATGAAAGGATGGAAAATATAGCCCTAATAAATCTGTGTGTCGTTGAGATGGAGCTAGATTTCAGGAAAAGCTGATCGAGGGCATCAAATGGTGGCGCTAAAATGGGTTAAGAGAGAGAGAGAGAGAGAGAGAGAGAGAAAGAGATGTCAACTTCTAAGTCCACCCACCAGCAACTGATGGAGACTGAGAAAGAATGATGTTTGGGGCCAAAGAAAGAGAGAATGGAAACAAAAGATGATCAAACCGTGAGATAGAAGGAGCAGAGTTTCTTATAAAAAGAATGTGGATAGTGAAATATATGAATCAACAAACACTTAATAATGACAATCATGATAGTAATCGATTCTTTTTTTTCTTTTTTTTTTTTTTTTTTAATTCTTTTTCCATAGGGGTTATTATAAATTATAACATCCCCCCTCCCGCCAAAAGTTGCACCACTTAATCCCATTATTTTCACTTTTTTCTTACACTTATAGTATATATAGTGCCACAATACACCATTTCTATAACATTCTTTTTATTCACTCATATATCTAACTATTTTACAAATGCATCATGTAAATATCACATAAGTTTAGTTGGATTCATAAATCTCAAGTTAGCGTGTATAATTAAATGTTTATAGCTTATATAATTAAGTTATAAATTGTTTTTATATATTATTTTAGAGATTTTATAGAAATAAATTTATGATTGTATCATAAACTTAAATATACATTAGATAAATTTAAATTATTTTTTGATCAAATGATAAGTTTAAATAAGTTAACGGGCCAAATATTGACATTTCTTAATTATGTGTAAGTCAATCAAAATAAACTATTTATTGGTAATTTGTAAAACAAGAATATGTATTTGTTAGTGCTGTATTTCTTTTTCTTAATCTTTTGGTTCTAAGAAAAAAGAATCTAGTAATCTAGGGACAAACAGAAGATAAATAAAATATAATGAATGATTCTTTTAGTTAGAGTTCAACTTGAAGTCTCTAAAATAATTCGTCCTTGACATTTTTTGGATTGAAAAGATATGAGCTAGCTTTAAATTAATTAAGAAATTATGAGTTTAAAATTAAAAAGAAATAAATCTATATTAATTATTAATAGAAATAATAATAAAATGGGGACTTATTTAAACGTCTTGTAAATTAAAATGTTCACATGGAAGTGCTGACAAGGACTTCTATAAGCCAAATCAGCAAATATTGGACGTTTGAGACTAATGGTTAAACAACAAATATTTGAAAAACTAAAATTACAATAAAATTCAACAAGGACTAAATATAAGTTTATTTTAACAGGACTACAATCATATTCAATACTTAAGTTTGTTTATCTGAGTAGTTAATTAACATATCCTTCTTGTTAATTATACAGTTGCAGTTAGTTTTATAAATATACTTTGCTAATTTATATATAATATGAGTGTAAAAATATTTTACATATGTATTCAATCGATTGTTTGGGTCTCTTCTAAGTCTTGGATTTGAATATAATATAAGCTAGGAGTGGAATAATGTTAATATTCTTGAGGAAAATTTAAGATTTGCGACCTATTATAATTAATATGATTAGTGATTAGTCTCAATATTCGTACACAGATAATCTTCAATTTAGTGATTGTGAAAAATAATTTTGTATTTTGTAACTCATTAAATTTATGACAATACATCCAATCGTAGATAAAAAAATTTACATTAACAATCACTATTAAAAAGAATATGAACTAGCGAAGGCAATTTATAGTCAGAAAACATGAAATTCCTCTTTAGTTTAGTCATTAATATTGTTTCAAACCATTTATGAAAAATAAACACCTCATGTGTAAAGTGATGAATGTTTTTACCGTGCACTCAAAGTGTATCAAAAGAAAATAGTGTTGAAATATATATAATCCATTAATGATATGGAATTATGAGTGGAATTTATTTAATAAATATAGTCTAGGTGCTAAATTGAAGAGATTTGATATTTATTAAATATTATTATTAAGAAAATAATAAAATAAATAATGTATATATTTGAAACTCATTTAAATACTCAAATGGAGGAGTTTCATTGTGTAATTTGTGTAAACTATTAGTTAAATAAATATTCATTTGGGCCATTCAAACAAAAATTAAACATTCATTTGCAAAAGTGTTGGGGGTTCCAAAAAGTGCAAATAAAAGAGTAGAGTAATCTTTGGTGGACATTTCATGTATGGAGACAACAATTTGACATCTTAAAAAATATTTAATTTACTAAAATAATTTATTTTAAAAAATTATGTATTTATAATAAATTGTTGGGTCATTACGAAAATATGGTTCAACCAACAACAATCACATAATTGATGAGACAGACCGCTCAAATACTTTTGATGAAGAAAACTTTCGATACAAAAAGTCGTTCAAACTCTTTTATTACGTTGAGTCAAAAACAATTTCATAAGTGAGCTGAACACCATATCTTCACCAAGACCTTTAAGACATTGGATTTATGAATTTCTCACTTATATATTGTTCAACCTTCACTTTTCTAAGTAATGTGGGATCTCTATGTCACACTTGCTACACAACATTAATAATATCAATGATGGTGGGAAGCGGCTGACCATTGCACATCGGAGTTCTATCGTCGACTACTGCATGATTGCCTTAGCTCTTCTGCCAACCATTGTAGATTATCAAAACTCTGTCGTCGGCCGACCACCAAAGGTGTGGTGTCAAGTGGGTGTCTCATAGATGGAGTGTACACATATATAGAGGGTTTTTTTTTCTAAGAAGGTATAATTACCACTAAAGACATACACACAACTGCGATATTTTTTGTTCGAATCACAAACATAATATTTAATCTAACAATATCAATATTTGTCAGTTGATTTAGGATTTAAAGACTATATGGAGATTTTTTTTCTTTCTTTTTGAATTGTAGACGATATAATAAATATTACTACAAACTCACATAAAACTGTGTTGATTCGAACTTTAGATATAATGTTTAGTCCAACAATATCAATATTTATTAGATGAGAATGATCTTAAAGACATATTGAGATTTTTTTATTAGTTATTTTAAGGTTTTAAATAGTCAAAAGAATTTAAAAATAATAATAATAATATATTATTATTATTATTTAGTTGCAGTAACGGCACGCGAGCTCTGGTTGTTTGGCCAGCAATATAATTTTGTTTATTATCTTTGGTGAGGAAATATATTATTATCTGACGCAATATATTTATTTACCCCTTCTATATTTTGATTATTAAATAAAATAAATGAAAGATGGTGTTAAAGGTTGCACGAGGTGGGCCAGCATACCGACCTGAAGCAATACGATAGAGACACCTCTCCAAATACACTCCTCAATGTCAACATAAAATAAAATAAAATAAAATATGACATTCTCTCTGTAATATTATTTTAGTGTTCTTTTTGTTTACTACTCCAACAAATTTTATGTGATTATGTCATCGCCAGCTTCATCCACGTGACGACTCATGGTCCGGCGTGGGCTAGCCCCTCGTCATTAGCCTCAGTAGTTTATTCACTCTCAATTCATACTCAGGGATTTAGCTTCTATTTATTTTTTACTTTTCAACTCAAACTTTATACGACAATTAGACGGAGAGTTTGCACAAATTTGAGACAGAGGTGAAATCAAGAATATGTAACGAATTGTCTAGGTTTCAATTTTTTTTATGGGAATAAATTTAAACAAAAAATTATAGTTAATTTGGTTGAGTATTTTCAACATTTTATTACAAAATTTGAGCCAAATCATTCAGTATTTTTGTTTAATTTGACTCTCTTATCGCTTCGTTGGTGGCAACTCAATTTTTATCGCTCATTAGAGATTTGGTGGATAGGTGTAAATTGACATTTTTAAATATTAAGAAATTTATCTTTAAAAATTTAAAAACTACAATGACATTTTGATAGGGTTTAAAGGTCCTAGTTATTCTCCTAAGGCTTTTGAATGACTCGGAGTATAAAGTGTTATTCTTGTAGAGTCTTAAAGGTCATTCTATGTCTCAAAAAAACTCTGCCATAGAAAATCTTTTTAATGAAAGATTTAATTCATATTCATCATTTGTGTAAAGATGAATGAACTAGAGAGTCATTATAAATAAATATAAAGAGTTATTATTTTGACACACGGATCACACTTTAAATGTTTGACCTGAACCCACAGAATGTGTAGTGAGATATTCATATTAGATGATATACGACAGAGACATGCACACACAAGAGAGATATTTTATTTTAGAAATCGATTTTATAAAAAACATTTTTTATATTGAGTCTAAAACATCATTACCAAATCAACTTCTAAGTTATGTACCCAAAAAAAATATCAACTTCTAAGGTGAAAATATTACTCTTTATAATCTTTCTTCAACCTTGTCTTGTTTTAATATGAGACCTAGTGTCTTAAGAATTTTATATTAAATAAGATATGGTTTGAAAAATGTTTTTATTAGAGGAGGCATTTTCCATATATTATTTTGTAGGATTGAATTAGGTTTAATCAAAATTTTAATATGGAGTTTAACTAAAATTTTAATATGGTATTATAGTTCATTCAAATTTTGTACTATTATCCGCTATAAAATCACTCACGTCATGCTCTTAATGTCAAATGAATTATAGAAAGAAGCTGAAGAAGAAATGGGAAAGAAGAAATTGGGGTAAAAAGAAATTTTAGGTTAGATTTAAGAATGAATGATGATGAAGAAAATGGGTAGCAAGAAGGAGCACTTATTTCAGATTTTGTGATTTATTAAAATAAATAATTGGAATTAATGTCATTTTAATATTGATTTCTACCAAATCAGTTACATATAGTAGTAAGAGAACACCACATCATATATCACATAAACATCTATGTCAACAAATTAATAGAGATAATAATCCACTTAATGTCAAAAATTAAACTAACAAATATTTAAATTTTTAACTGAATTAAAACTAAAATAACATCAGTTAGTTACATTTTCAGATATTAGAATGGTGTTATATCCATAACCCTAGTAATGTTTTGTGGATCGTAGCAATTCAGTGTTGGAAAAGATAAACCATAGAGAAAAAGACACGTGGAACAAAGATTTGGTGATTGTTCATGCCCGTACGCCAAGCCATTGTTCTACGGCTACTACGGAAATATATATAGAGGAGAAAAGAAAAGGTTATGATAAAAGCTAAAAAGTAAATGAGTTTACAGTGCAAAATGGCTTGATTGAAAGTTGAAACAAGCAAACAAACAAGTAGTGAAGCAAAAGTCTCATACGTTATCCAACTGTCATCTTATCCCCACCATGGCTCTATAAGATTCATTCGTTAATCCCAAAATATTAAAAAAGTATTCTACATTTGTTGTGGTAGAAAATTTCGGAATACGTTGAGTGTAGAGTAGCTACTAGGTTTAAGAAATCACGGTAATCATTCAAAGTTAAACAGTTATATTATTGTTTACGATTACAATTTATTTTGGAGCAATTAGATTAAGATAAACAAAATAATTGTATTATATATAATTTTGCCGTAAATCAAATGAGATTTACCCGAAAGTAATGGGAAGAGCAAAGTTGAAAGCCACAAGAGGTGAAGAGTGGAAGATCATAGATAATGATTGCTGATATAGACACATTATTGTTTCGGTTCCCCACGTTCAATTGAGAATGGGCAACTCCTCATTCCTCAAAAGACTACTCTATCCAAATAAATATGTTATTAATTTTCATATACTAAAACTTTTACTTCCCTTTTTCTTTTTTTTTTTTTTTTTATAGACGGGAGAATGAACATACCACCGTTATTATTATTAATGCAAAATAGATAGTATGATATTAACTTTAAAATGATAAAAAAAATATTAATAAAATAATACAATTGAAAAAATAATAATACTTTGAAATTTGAATAAATAATTTATTTTAAAATCATTTATTTTTTCAAATGAGAGACTCATTGTGAGATACATAGAGCACTATATTTTTGATGTCAAACTAGCAAGAAATGTGTGCTCTCTCAGATAATGTGCGTCCTGATATTCTTGTTGAGATTTTTTAAAATCCTAAATATTAGTTGAAAAATGAAGAGAATTAAAAATTATATGAATTTCAGTCGACCAAAAAAATATATATATAGTTGGCAAGAGAAAATTTCTGAAAAATGGATGGTTTTGGATATTTTTTGACCCGAAATCACTCATCTACTTTTTTTTTCTTCGAATTTAATATAAAAAAGTAGTTTTTACATAAACTAGGTTTTTCTTCCGTGATTTCGTCATTACAAATTGAAGTTGGTTGATTTTTTGTCTTAGTTTAATATTTGTTTGATTTCTGGTCCTGTTGCAGTGTTGATTTGATTTAGATTGATAGATTAAACTTCAACTAATAATTATGTTATCAACGTTACAAATTTATATCCATAGATACTCCAATTAATTTAATTTTATTAAATTATTTTTAGCCATTAAATAATTTTATACTATTAACTTAGTTCATGTAACTATGTTCATAAATTCATCATTTTTATTTTTAGTAATGTTAAATTTATATTTTATCTAATATATTTTAATAATTTAAATGTATAAATCTCGTTTTCTTTTTGCAAGAAAAAAGTTTGGTAAGAGGAACTAGAAATCTATATATAATGGAGTTTATATATATAGATCATAGATGCATGATGATATTTGTTTTATATGCCCCCTTCAAAATAGTATTTTCAATTAAATGAATGATTATAAGAAATGTGAACAAACAGAAATTGGAAGAGTGCAATTAGGAATGATTACCCTCTCACTCTGTTTTATCCTTACACATTAAAATTTACAATCACATGCCAACCAGCATCTCCAAAAATGTAACATGAGTATGGGGTATCCATCAGACTAATTTTTGTGGTCCTGCAGCGGCCAATAGAGCTAACCTAGTACAATGAGGGTTGCTTCGTATGTATTTGAATATACTCTAATTAGAAGTACTACATCCATTCCTAATTATTTGAGTAGTAGTTTAATTAATAAAAATATTTATATAGTTAGATTCAATATTATATTTTAAATTCGAATATAAAACTTTATAATTATACGTAAGAATTTATAAAAATAATATAAAAAAAGTATTATTATTGTCTTTGTTTGTAAATATCTTTTATATTTTTCACTCTTATTAAGAAATATGAAAAGTAAAGTTATTAAGAAATGTGAAAAGTAAATTTAATAAACCTATTTTATATTTAGATATTTCTAAAAATATCCTCTGTACATAAATATATCAATCTTGCATTTTCACCTTTTAAGATAAAATTGTAAAATTAATAAAAGTATATTTGGAAAAATAATATTAAATCTCTCTAGTAATTTGAAAAATATTTATAATTATAAATAAATTGTTTTCCTAACAGATATTTATAATTAAGAACAAATAGTATATAGAATTGATAGTCAACATTGTACCCAATAAATTTGATAGTCAACATTGTACCCAAAAAGTTTGATAGTTAACAACTTCACACCTATATACATTGATCAATTAATATTTTAATAACCTTGCACGTTGTAATACCAAACATCGTTTGCAAAAGTAATACTAAAAGACAAATGTCTTAAATAACACAACAAGAATGGACCCCATCGAGCCAAGCAATTTACGCAAAAGTTTAGGCCCAAATTAAATCTGGGGGATGCATGGTTTGATTAACAACCTGTCATAAACGAATTGGGCTTTGGTTCATTGCCAAGCCTAATCAGTAGTATAAGAAGTATAGGAAATATACCTAGAGTCATAAAGATAATTTGATGTTCCGAAGAAAACTGACTATTCATATAGTTTCAATAAATGCACAAACAAATTGTATATAGACAAAGATAGTAATTATCAAATTCATCAAAGTAAATGACAGTATGAAACTAAGAACAGTCTCCCTTTAGCTTAAGAGGGAAGAGAGAACCTCCAATAAAATAAAATAATTATAGAAAGAAGGGACCAGAATAGGCTAATATCCTAAACTAATTTGTCTTATTTTATTAGATAAAGTATGACACATATGCACTACCAATACTAAAACACTCATCCTCTCCTAACCAGTACTCTCTGAAAAGAAAATAACATTATCCACATGTACATCTTGGGCTGAGCTGGCCCATTTTGTTCCCTGCTTACTCTTTCATAATCCAAAACAAACAGTACACATTATGTTGAGAGAACATGTTTTACACAAGAAACATAAACCAAGACTCTAGGTAGTGTAAACCACCCAAAATCAAGCACTATAACCTCCATTTGATGGATGTAATATCCCTACATCATACCCACCGCAAGCTTTCATACATGCCTCCTCAAAGGAAGTCTCAGAAATGTCATTATTGCAAATGTTGGCAAACGACCGCATATGTTTCATGCCATATTGGGTCAGTGACCCACAATGAGTTTCAAACACCCGAACCTACAAACCAAGTTCAACATCAATTAAAACATTTACAATATGTGTAGCTTGAAGATTTGTCTAGTATCCCACATCAAATTATAATTGGTTTCAAGGTGTCAGTGTTTTGTGTGTTGGTGTTTTTGTCTGTGCTTTGTAGTTTACAATGTTGTTTTAATAATAAATAAATCAGTTATTTAAGTTTACCCTTGATTTTAAGCATTCCCAATCATCAACAAGAGGTAGACCAGGTGGTCTCACAGATTGTAGAACTGAAGAACCTTTTTCTGGACCAAACAATAAAACTCCAACCAATCCCACACTACCATCTAAATGATTCCTATGTTTCACTGTCTCCGCAATCTTCTCAAGGATGTCTCTCTTCTTTTCTGCTTCATGGTCTAATCTCTTGTACTGTTACAAAAACCAACAATTCATAGATCTTCGTTACAACACAATTATTTGAACAGATATTTGTTTGATAATAATTTGAGGTTTGAGGACAATAGAAAATACATACCAAATGCCACATGAAGAAAAGCTCTGCATCTCTTTGGTTTACAACTTCCATTTTAGTTTCTAATCTGCCATTGTGTGGAGGAAAATTCACAGTGGCAGGATTAAAACCATGGTATAAATAAAGCTTTTCATCTGTAATGTTGGTATCACCATATTGCATCACATGAGAACCTAATGCATAGTTGTTGGAATTTGAAGTCCTTTCCTTCACCTACACAAGATGAAAAACATAAATTGTTTCATTCACTTAATGCTAATACTCAAAGGCAACATTGCTGTAACATTTTAAAAAAAATAAAATCTTACCGACTTGTATTGTTCTTTCACTGTTTCCCTTTTTAGATTGTGTGTCTCACTGCATCATTCAAAACAGAGGTGATGTTTTAAATGAATGATCAATCAACCTATTTTGACTTATAAATAGATCAAACAAGTTCACTCAGCTCAACTAGTTTGAACTATAAGAGTTGAATGACTTGGATGAGTTAAAGACCAGAAAAAAAAAGAAAAAAAAACTAATAAAACAACTAATATACTGACATAAAACATTACTTTAATTTCAAATAGCAAAGGTAAAAAAATACCTGTCTTCCATCCAAGCAACACTATACAAATCCCCAAGGCAAGTGATGAACTCAGGAGGTGGAGCAGGATCCAACCCAGGACAGTAAGTTCCCCAACTATTCTCTTGTGCATTGGATGCAGTTGTCACATAAATATTCAAATTATTTGGCATTATACCCTCAAAAATGCTACCACTTTCACAAGCTTCCACATATATTACCTATACAACAACAAAGTAACCCCTCCATGACTTATAACATAAATTCACATCATTTCCAATCATCATCTACCTGAGAAATGAAATCTTACCATCTTTTTGTAACCTCTAGATGCATGTTTCTTCTTCAAAACATTGATAAAATCCATGGCATATAGATACGGCATATTTGGCATTCCTACAATATAAAAGGGAATCATAGAGCTGTAATTTCTGTCTATATTTGGAAAAAATCCCCGTAACACCGTGATTTTGTTGAAGCTCATTGTAGTGAGCTACCGCAATTTTGTCAATCTTACAGTTAATCCAAACATACACTAAGATAAACCTAGTTCTGATTCCATCATTCTCATAAGTAAAACTTACTATCTACAATCCATTACTATATCACATGATCAAATGTATATTTGGAAATTTTTTAAGTGCAAAGAGTGTATTAGTCCAGAAATTGTAAAACATACAATTTTTCTATGACATTGACAAATTGGTAACAATAAAGCAAGATTAAAATCCTTGCTTAAGTGCTTAACTTACCAAGAACTCCCGGGCCTCCATGATCGGAGTAATAGATAAATATCCTATCCTCAGCTTTGCTATTAATCACCTTGCCACTTCCACCCTTTACTTTACTCTTGTCCCCAAGAATAACAGCATATAAGTTCTCAGCCGTCACGCTGTCACCAGTGTAATCCTGCAGTTAGAGAATAAAACATCACATAGAGTGAAATTGTGCACAGAAAGGGATTCTCTTGTAACAAGTTACAGTCCCTTTTTTCTACAGTGACCAATCTGTTTATACCCCCATGAAACTAGCTAGCTTGCAAATTAAAAAACACTACATGGAACAAAATAAGTGTCTATATTCATAGAGTTTAAATATAAACAAATGTCAGTTAATCTTGTCATAGTAAATATTATTATTCCAAAAATACCAGTACATTAATTTATTGGTTCTGTGAG
Source organism: Cicer pinnatifidum (assembly GCA_037974775.1). Lineage (NCBI taxonomy): Eukaryota > Viridiplantae > Streptophyta > Magnoliopsida > Fabales > Fabaceae > Cicer > Cicer pinnatifidum. Next base: position 10,581,098 of record JBBPBR010000007.1, on the reverse strand, counting down.
AAGATGATCATTATAATTAGGATAGGTTTGTAATTGTATTTACCTTTTTTACCAAGTAAAAAATTAAATGTATTTATCTTTTTACATAAATTCGAGAAAATTAAATGTATTTAACTACCATCTTTAATAAATGTGAAATAATTATTTCAAAGGAAATATTTAGTAAGAAAATATTGAACAACCCAATAATTGGCTCAGGAAATCCAATTTTGTGTGTTTCAAACCACCGAAATGACAATTGGACTAGAAGGGTAGTTCTAAAAGTTATAGTGGAAGAGCACCACCGCTCATATAGGATTAAGCTACATAGGGCTATTATTATTTTTTAATTAAACAAAAGGTAGTAATTGGCTAGTGGAGTACAAATATCAACGTACCTTTCAAGCAAAGATAAATTCTACTACTTATCAAATGCTCCAAAGCACCGCCCAATAATAACTTAAAGAATTAACAAATATAAATTTTGTCTCGAAAATATTCAATTATTAGTCACTTCAAAAATGAGCGTCTTATAGACACCGCTAATATATCTCTCATATATTAGACACGGACCCCACCATTAAAACAAGAAAAAAATAATCATATAAAAGATATAACATATCTGAGTGCCTAAATCATTTTTATTTTATGTTTTAAAAGCTCAATTATTACTGCAAAGATATCCATATATAAAGAATATGAGTTCAAAACTCAATTTCTCCACTTTTTCACACTTAAAAGTGAACGAATCGGTCATTATATAGATTGTTTGATTAAAAAATCTCACTTCATTTTTAAAGCATAAAGCAAAAATAGTTAACCTTTCAAATCTAAATATGGTATATTTTTATCATACCTCGTATATTTCTTACAAAAAAGATTTTAGACAGCAAGAGAAAACTATTAGTCCCTCGGTTTCTTTTTAATTATCACATTTGTAAGAAAATTATGTTCTTATTTAGTTATCGTTTTCAAAACTTAATGCAACACTAATTATTAATTTATCAATAATACTCTTAATTATTTTATTACATAGAAAGAAATATATAAAATGAAATAACAAATAATTGAGGGTAGGTATTATATGAAAAAGAAAAATAATACTTATTTCGTCCATAAATATAAATATAAGGATCTAGTGGATATTTCAATCTTATTAAAAAAAATGGATTGTGTAGTTAAATTCTCAATTTTATGTATAAATATACCTAAAATAACTTTTGTATTTGTATATGGATTTGTCCGTATAAATGTTTTACATATAATTATGATGACTGACAGTATAAAAAAATTATACTGTTATATTTGAATTAAATCTTCTGTATATAATTAACTTTGCATTTTCACATTCTAAAATACTTAGTTGTATTAATTAAGAATTTATTTGAAAAGAAAATTCAATAAATGTATTTAAAAATTGAAAAAGAAATTATATTTAAGGACAAACTTTCTGCTAAGCAGGTCTTAACATGTGTGGAAAGTCATAAAATAGCAATTAAAAAAAGGAAGCAGGGAGTAAAAAGGATAGAAAAAGCAAAAGTTTGACCAATTGCACAATTGAACAAGTGGTATGATAGTTTACACATACACAACTTTTAACAAACCATATTATTTATTTTTATCGTAATTAATAATTTTTATATTATTAATCAATAGAAAATAAGAAAGAAAGAAATAAAAAAGAGTACCTTAGGTACGCCGGCATAAACATCGGGTCCCTGTGGATGGTTGATGATGACTCCAGGCCTAGGATTCAACTCATTGTTAGCTATATCATCGTACATGAACACCACTATGTTTTCTTCTTTTACCCCTCCTTCCACCAGCAACTGGTATGCATGACACACATCTGCCTGCAATTAAATTAACCGATTAAATTTTAGAAAGTAATTGAGATTATTAAGGAAAGGGGGAAAACATAATTAAATTAGAAACATAAACTCACTTGGTGTCTGTAATTGCCGTAACCGCTTGAACCAGCCACAAGAACCGCCCACCTTGTTCCCCCTTCATCCGAGTCAGCATCAACCGGCTCTGCCGGTAATCTTATCACCGAATCCCACTCAAAACGGTTAAGCCTTGTTGCTGTACCGTGAAAACTCAGCAACAATAAAATCAACGGCCATGATGACACAACGTTGTTGGAACACATCTTTTTGCTATCAATCGCCATAGCGAGACTAGAGAAATATTGGAAGCAGTGATTCTATAAATAAAAATAAGAGCAGCTAAGGGGATTGTTAAAGAGTTGATTCGGTTAGTTGAAAACAAAGTGCCATGCAAAACAAGAGGGTGACACGTTGAAAGTAGTGGTGAGTTTTTTAAGAGTAAAGAGTGCAACGAACGATTGTGTCTACGCGTGTGTTTATATTTCCACTGTCGATGAGACCAAACTCATATTTTTATGTTTCATCATTATATAATATTATCTGCAATTACTCTCATTTCCTAGTCATTGAAAATGAGAGAAATGAGAGGTAAAAAAATTTAATATAATTTTTTTTTTAATTCGACCTCCTTGTTTGAGATTAATATAAAATATGGTATTTGTTAAACTAAACTAAGGTCTAATGACTGCTGTCTTAGAATTTGAATCTGGTCAGAAATTATAATTATAAAATTAATATATTTAAATTAAAATTTTAATAAAATATATCGAATTTTTTAAAAAAATATGTTTGCTTTTATTAATTTTAAGGGAGTATATGTGTTTTTTCATGAAGAGTTATTCGTTCCTTTAATATATATTTTAAAATTCGAGAGGACTATTTGGGCTATACCATTGTTTTATTTTGGTTCCGTAAGAAGTGACACAAATTAAATTGAGAGTTTCCTTCTTGCGTCACGTTTCTAGAAAAGTATATGCATAAGAAAGTAGTATAAAAGAAAACTATACTTTTGTTTTTGAATATGTACTTCTAAAATGCCTTGAGGGATTGGTAAAGAAGCTTCCTAAATTGTATGGGGACAGATTCACCCAACAAATACAAAATAGTACTGTGCATACAGTATTATTTTCGATTTTATACACATACATACCTTTATGTAAAATAAAACATATGATTTTACTGATCATATAGGTATTTAAAATTTTATTTTTAACTAACATGAAGTAAAAGTTTATATAAAAATAAATTAACTTTTAACTGTCTATTCTATTGGTAAAATGTTGGTTTTCCCTCAGTTGGTAAAAAATGGTAAATACTCACTAAAAAGAATATTTACACGTCACATTCAAATTTAGTATTTTGTGACTATCCATTCTGAAATATGTACTAATATAGCTAAATATTTCTCTAGCGGTGATTTTCACAAGGGAAAAGATATTATTGATTCCCCATTGTTGCCATGTGTGTGTTCTGTCCGCTTTGGCTATCAATTTATCTATGGAAAGATTTTGCTGAGTCTAGTTGTTTTCATGTGTCAGATGACTGGAACAGTATTTGGTGACTGAAGGTGCCAGCTTTCCTACGCGGTGGCAGTTGCAGTTTAAAGAAATACAATGTCCCATAACTTGTGTTTATTGTGATAACAATGTTGAGGACCTTCACATATTTTTGTTCCCGTGTGCATAAAGAAAGTATAGAGGTATATAACAACCAACAGGGTCTATGGACCACTATGGTACTTTTCTTTTATCTAATTCAGAGTTCTCTTTATATTGAAGCTATTACTATAAATGAAAGGTCTTGAGCCACTATATTAAAAAAAAAAAACTACCCATTTTTAAAATGATCTTCGGTGGCGGCGGATTTAAAAACTTTTTGTAGTGTGGATAAAAAAGGACTAACATTTTAAACTAACAAAATACATATTTTTATAAACTAAACCCTCAAAATAGTACCGCAATGTCGACATGTATGAACGTTTTAAATAGTGGGTTGTTGAGTTTGATTCCTACTCTAAAAATTCTTTAAATTATCTCTTAAATTTGTAGAATGATATTTTCGTTTCAAAATATGATTTATTTTGCATCATTGTAAATCTTTAGAGTTAAAAGGAGTGGTGAAAATTAAAATAATAAAATTGGTATACAATTCATTGTCCTATAACTTGTTACATTTAATTTTTTTTTAAAATGTCTATAAAAAATAAATTATTTTATATGGCGTTTAAGCGAGCACAACCATGATCTCAAACACAATCAAATATAACTATTAAAAAATTAAAATCACGTATTGCAGTTCAAGTAAACACAACCATGATCTCAAACACAATCACGTAGAGATAGTTGATTAAAAGAGTTAAAATATAATCTTTATTTAATCGTGAGTCGTAACATATAGGATTTAGATCTCAACATTTGGTTTATATGACCAATCAACCAAAATATATCTATTATTCACAATTTATCGTAGTCATTTGTTTTACTTTCAACAACGATCAATGCAATTGAAAATATTTAATCATTTTAAACTTTATTAAATACCGCAACAATGTGTTTTTATATTAATCCTTCAAAAAAAATCCAAACATTATAAATAGCCTATATCTCTTGATTTTCTTTACAATCATTTATACACGTCTATAATTTTAAAAACTTAGTAGTAATGATTTATATGGATAATCAATGTTATTAACTTTTTTCGCTTGTAAAATATATTAGACTGTCGATTCATAGCGTTGGTTGAATTAAATCGTAATATTTAATAAAATAATTCTTAAAAAAATTAAATTTAAAGAGCCACGTGTATAATTTAATATTACCGTCCAAATTAAATATGCAATTGGAATGAAAAAAAAAAAGGCTTAAACAAAACCTAGACTAAAACTTAAAAACCCCTATTGTATTTTTGGTTCCAAAATACAATCTTAAATGTCTTACGCCATCTTTTATTAAGAAATGCCAGAAGATATTGTTCCCCCTGTTCACATGGAAACTCATACATATATTGTAGTACTAATAGTATACATGTAGCATATTGAAAAACGTTAGATGCTTCTAGTTCCGAATCAATTAGCGAGAGGATAAGAGATAGAAGATCTCGTTCCCGTAATATTAATTAGATAGCAATACTAATGAGTATCCACTTGGTAAATATTTAAATATTTAAATATAAAAAGATCACATTGAAAAGCTTATTAAAAATTATGTATTTAATTTTTTAAAAAATTTAATATAAATTTTTTATTTTTGTCCCCATGCACATTTATTGGCACCACATTTAATTATATTAGTAATTAATTAAAACCTTTACCCATAACAATTGTTTTTGCGGCCTGTCAACGTTAATTGTGTTTTCTTAAAGAATGACAACAACAGCACTATAAATAAAATAATAACAACAACAATTATTAGAACCACAATGCAAAGTCTTCTCTTTTAAAGGCAATAATATAATTTTGAGTTATCATACTAACAAACAATATTAGCCTCAGGCATTTTCGTATCTGAATTAAAAATACGGGGATTTTTCTTTGAAGTTTTAAATAAAGTCTAAACGCGTCACAACATTAGTTGAGGAAATTATTTGTCAATTAGTTCCAAATATTTTTGGTTATACTAGCACTTTTTTAGTTGTCGATGTTTAAGAATTTTTTATTTATTTGTCAATTTTAAATAGTGCTAATACATTAACTATTTATCACCAATCAAAAAGAAAAAATGATAATCTAAAAAAAATTACAATATTTACATACATGACAAAAGGTGAATAGTGCCATTTAATAATTGTAATTGTAAAAAATTATTTTATATCGTGAATTCATAATCATTGCACTCTTAATTATACTTTTATTAATTGTTTATATTTTATACTTACATCAATAATTAGAAAACGAAAACGAATTATGAGAAACGAATATATTTGAAATTTGTATCAAATATATGTGTGTGAGAGGGAGAAATTTACTTACTAGTGAAAGTTATATTTATAATGTATACAAAATTTTAAAAATCATACATGTAGGAACAGAGGGAGCGCAACAAAATTAACAGCACAATGTTCAAATTTTTAACTTTTTCAAAAGTATTAAGGTTCAAATTGACTTGTATCAAGTCTCTAAATTTTTTTAAAGAGTAGTAATGACTCAATTTTTAAAATAAAAACAAAAGTTGTTTTGAGAGAGAGTGTCTTACCGAAAAAAGAAAGGATAGAGGGAGTATATACGTGGTTTAGATTCTTTTGTAGGTGTGTGGTTTAAATTAATTGCTTATGTGGTCGATTTAGCAATTGTAGGCCCAATTGCTAGCTGTAATCATGACCTGCACCTTGCAACATAGAAATTAATTGATTATATTAGCGCTTAAACAATAATTTTTGGAAAGAAAAATGCTTGCGTTGCAGAGATATATATTTTGAATTTTAAATAGGTAAAGAGAGATAAATTGATTGATGTGATATGAATGAAAAAATTAAATAAAGTATTAAATAAGTGTATAAAAAATTGTAAGTGAACGTGTGTTATTGTTGTTTTAAAAAAGTATCTCTATTTAAGAATAATATTATGCGGTGAAAAAAATTAAATTTTATTGAGATATTTAATTATATATTATTAATTTAAACAAAATTTGTTAATAATAAATTATAATTATTTAATGTTCAAAAATATTTGATTTAGATGGTAGTGATTTTTAAAATAACAAACATAAATAGTTGTGATATATTTGACACTAAATTTTTTACAATTAAATGCATGTAAATTAAATTCTTTAATAAATTGATTTTATAAGTTAAAAGTGATTTAAATATAATTTACATAAAAGTAAGTAGAAAA
>JBBPBR010000007.1:10537674-10558630 GCA_037974775.1 Cicer pinnatifidum | reverse complement strand
AATTTGAGGACATATCAGTTGTGACAATTTAATCATCATAAACTTCAAAATAATAATAATTTTTTAATAAAATTAATTGACTGAGATATATCATTTTGTCAATTTTAATTTAAGCCGTATAATTTGTGACAAATGAATGATTTTAAACTCTAAAAATAAAGCAAAAATTTTAACAATAAAATAAGATAGACTAAGATGTAACATCCTCTTGGTATTATAGACGTATGAGTTGTGATAATTTGATGATTTTAAACTTAAAAAATAATAACAATTTTTTAGAAAAAATATGATTGACTATGTGATTTTGTCGGTTGTAGTTTAAACATGACTTGCGACAACTTTATGATCTTAAATATTTTCAACCAAATTCAAATAATCAATCAAACTCACTAGTTGCAAACAATTTCTTACTCTATTTTTTTGGCTAAATTATATCCGTAGTCACTTAACTTAATTTCAGGTAACGTTTTAGTCTTTTATTTTTTTTTTTCCCGAGTTGGTCCTTTATTTTAATTTTAAGTGACAATTTGATATTTTATGTTTTAAAATTTCAACAATGTTGTCCTTTTTTGTACAAAAATTCAAAAAAATCATCAAAATTTTCAACCAAAACCCATTAAATTAGTAATCATCTTTAATATAATGCAAATTTTATCAAATCCATAACTTAAATGTTCAAATACACTCATATTTTCATCTCAAACAACATCAAATAAAGAATGAAAATATAGATTTATTTCAAGATTTAAGTTATGAATTTGATTAAATTTGTATTTTATTGAAGATGATAATGAATTTTATGGGTTTTGGTTGAAAAATTTGATGATTTTTTGAATTTTTGTAAAAAAAGGACAACATTGTTGAAATTTTAAAACATAAAATATTAAATTGTCACTTAAAATTAAAATTAAGGACCAACTCGGGAAAAAAAAAGATAAATGACTAAAACGTTACCTGAAATTAAGTTAAAGGACCACGGATGTAATTTAGCCCTATTTTTTTTCATTCATCAAGATAATATCTTTTTTTTAGCACATCAAATTTTCGCAACAAAAATATTTCTTTAAAAACAATTAATACATCCACATTTTTTATCAAAAATTATGTAGATTTGATTTCTCCAATGCAATATGTAAGAACAATATTGCACTCTTGTTAAGTACAATAATAAAAATTTATTTTTTATATCTATATTCATATTTTAATAATAATAAAAATTATATTTAAGTTAACATTAATTTTATATAATTAATTATATATAATTTTTTGTGTTTGTAAAAAATTTTCAATATTTTTTTCTATCTTAAAATAAAATTTGATGTAATTTCAATTGAATTTGAAAAACATTTAAAAAATTTAAGTCACGATAGTGGCAATAATAATAATAATTAATAATAATAATAATAATTAATAAATAAATAAATAATAATAATCCGAAATCGATGGCATGAGGCATCATAGTTCACACATTTAATTTACGAAGCTAAATTGGAATGGAAGAAAAGAGAAAAAGGAAGCCGTGGATGAATCTAGAAGAAAGCCGTTGAAACAAAAGCAGGGGAGACACAAAATGCATTTTCTTAAGTCAGCAGTAGCAACAACAGCAACTGCTATTGCAGCCTTTGCCTTTTCTTCATTCTCTCAATCTCACCAATCCCTAAATCCCCCAAACACTGCCATATCTTCCAACCCCAAATCAAACACATCATTTCGCCTCATCAAAACATTTGCTACCTCTCCCTCACCTCTCATAATGAACCACAACCTCTCTTCTCAGGTTTAATCCCCTTTTCACTTTACTCTTTATTATTACTTAATTATCCTCTAATCTTATCTTATATTTTTCTAATTTTATTTCTCTCAGTCACACACCGACGATGTCTTACCTGAGTTACTGGTCAGTTTTATTTTAATTATTTAGATTTTTATTTTCAATGTTTTTTAGCTTCCTTAGCCATATGCTAGATTATTATTATTATTTTGTTAATTTGATGTTATTAGACGGAGTTTATGGTGGATATGAAATGCGAAGGTTGTGTTAATGCGGTTAAAAATAAGCTGCAAACGATTAATGGTACGTGATTTTTTGTTTTGCTTTAGTTTAAGTGCTTACTTACATGGTTATGCGATATGCCCTAGTTATTGATTTCTACAACTTTCATCGTGCTTGGAATCATTAAAAGAAATTGAATTGGATTTATTTGATTTGATCCACAAATCATATCTATTTAGTCATTTAACATGTGATTTTATTTTTAATATCATATTAATTCCCGTTCATAATTTGTTACCCAAAGAAAATTTCCTATTTATAGCTAGTACCAAACACAATTTCTTAAAAAAAAAAACTTACCAAACACAATAAGAGTATAAGACTGGTTTTTAAGGTTCCTGATATTCCCATCTCTGTGTTGTGTCATTCTTGTCTTCTCACTTTTTTTACAGGAATCAAGAACGTGGAGGTGGACTTGAGCAATCAGGTTGTTAGGATTCTTGGTTCAACGCCAGTAAAAACCATGACTGAAGCTTTGGAGCAGACTTGTAGAAGAGCCCGACTGATCGGACAAGGAGTGCCAGAAGGTTAACCAGTCATTTTCTTTGCTTTATCATGATTTATGGCTGCAAATTTATGATATCTTGCTTTCATAGCTGAATTTTGAGTATGTCTTTTTGTGTTATTTGTGTTGTTAGGGCATGAGTATGACCTAGGTTAATTCTTAAATTTGGTTTATTTGGTTTTCGGTTAGAGTATAATGTTGATAGGTATGAGTATATTAGTGTGTTCACTATGGTGACAGTCTCACTGCTGCTTATCTTACTTTTAAACTCGGAGTTTGTAGCTCCTTTAAACAGTAACTCGAAGTTTGTACGCTCCTTTAGGCATATGAACAAAATATTTTGGCACAATATTCTTTTAGTAATCCCCATCATCAATCAGACATGTTTTGTTTTAGTTTAAAAGATTGAGCAATTATTTATTTTATTAGCAGTTACTGTTTTTATAATTAATAATTATAATTATTAGTAGCAGGTATTAAGTTAGTTGTTTATTTACAGAAAGTGGTATTTGGAAGGGAGAGACCCAAGACTCTCGAATTTCTTGGGAACCCATTGTGTAATCCTATTCTATCAACAATAAAAGTCGATTATTACAACTAAATCTCTACGTTTGGTGCTGGTTTCTATCCCTTTCCACTAAGACTTATTTTTTATATGTTTGCTCTAGCCTGTACTATTATAGAGATTCACTGACCTTATTTCTATTGGTATATGCATAATATGATAGTTTTGAGATTGGTAATAATCTTATCTGGGATTGTGCTCTCTTGCTGCCATTTATTTCTAGCTTGCTCCATCCTTATTCTTTGTCAGTTTCCTTTTGTTTTGATTATTTATTTGTATACTCTGTGATACATCAGTCTCTTCTTACTGAAGCAGTTGAAGATCTAATATAGAAATTTATTTATACTTATGATCCATAGTTAGTAATAAAAGAGTAGAAACAAGAAAAACTAGATTGCTATTTTCTCCAAGCCCTTTAACATTGGTCGTATTTTCATGAAATCTAATGTTTATTCATCAGTGAATGTGAGCTGTTAGACATTTTTGTTATACAATGACAGAAACTGCTGGGTTTTGCACAGCTGGCAGCATAGTTTGTCATGAAAATAGAGTTGCAAATTAATGTGGCATTCAACACATGAATTCACTTTGACTTATCCTTTCATCCATCCTACTCTCAATGTGTTTCTCCCCTCTGTTCTAATAGGAACCTGGTTATACGCTCTCATTATTGACCCTAATATGAAACGGACTTGTTTTTGCTTAGACTGCAATAGATGCTAGATGATTTATCAATTTTTTCCTTGTGGAAACAAATATGATTTTAGTTGTGTGGTGTCTCTCGATTTCGTTGTATTTGTTAATCTTGATGTAGCACTCGTTACACAATAAGCAACTCAAATTCAATTCATTGTTTTCATGGTGTCAGGTGTCTTATACCCTTACCAGTTCTGATTTCATTAAATCTTTCTTTTTTGCTCTGCAGACTTTTTAATATCTGCTGCTGTTTCCGAATTCAAAGGTCCGGATATTTTTGGTGTTGTTCGCCTGGCTCAAGTTAATATGGAACTAGCTAGAATTGAAGCAAACTTCAGTGGGCTGTCACCAGGGAAGCATTTTTGGTCTATTAATGAGTTTGGTGATCTGACAAGAGGTGCAGCAAGCACCGGCAAGGTGTTCAATCCATTAAACAAGGAAAACACTAAAGAGGTTTGCTCTTCCTATACCTTCTAGACAACTTATGTTCTACCGTAAAAACTTTGCTTTTAAGGATTGATGACTGGTGCAAATTTATATATCAACACTAAAATGGATAGGATGTTGAATCATTTTTTTGGAATCAGAAAGTATATGGATGCATCTTGATGCCTTTCACTTGATACATTTTTGGCGTTAAATTGTTATTCAAAAGATGGCTTACATAGTTGACACGCTATTACCACCAAAATTTCACTTGCTAACAATTTAGTTAAATACGATAGGCAGGAAGATTTCCTTTCTCAAGCTACAAAACATCAATTATAGAAGGCTTATTCAAACTAAATTAGGTCATTTGCATGGATCAAACAAAAGCATAATGTAGTCGATGCATGACATGTCTTTATAAATACTAGCCAGTATTTGCATAGTATTTATGAAACTTTTGAAAAATATTTAGGAGAACGAAAAAAAAGCATAAATGTATTTGATGCATGACAGGCCTTTAACATTCCTGATTATGTTTTGAATTAAATAATTCAGCAATTGATTGGATTTATATAAAAAAAAAATCTTTGTTGGGAATGTTAAAAAATAGGAATTCATTTGATTTGAATTATTTATGTTTCGTTCTTATTAAAACTTCGTCAAGCTTTGTTGAGTTTGGATGGATTTCATTTTATTTAGTTTTAATGGTTTAAAGTTTGATATTTGGCAGTTAGAGTGATTAAATTAATTCATAATGTATTTTAATGGATTTATTATTAGTTAATTAACTTTTCTAAGAGTGATTAAGTTAGTAATACAAAATCAATTCAAGTTCTATTTTCTAAAATGAGTTTAGAAACTGAGAGTTAGTTTCTAAGTTATCATTAATTACTTCAAATACAACTTAAGAAGGTTTCTTGATTGAATTTTCAGCCACTTGGTGACCTGGGAACACTAGATGTTAACGAAAAGGGCGATGCCTTCTTCACTGGCATCAAAGAAAAGCTGAGGGTGGCTGATCTTATTGGACGATCTATTGTCGTATATGCAACTGAAGATAAATCACAACATGGTATAGCTGCTGCAGTGGTTGCTAGAAGTGCAGGAGTGGGTGAGAATTATAAAAAACTTTGTTCGTGTGATGGCACCACCATATGGGAGGCAAGTGACAAAGACTTTGTTCCTAGCAAGTTCTGATAAATTAATTTACGGAAAATAAAACATTTTAACTTAGTTGTCTTGAGGCTCTTCAACACTTCAAATTTGGAGGTTGTATACCATGTATCAGAACGAAAACAATGTATCTGTTTGTCATTTACAATAAATACTAAAATAAATTATGAAGTTACTTTTGTGGACAACATGGTATTAAGGATAGTTTATTTTACTCCCTCCATTCCCTTATTATGATTGATGATTTAGCATTTAGTTGTTGTTTCAAAAATTATTTGGTAGTAAGGTTATATATTTATTGCAAAGTGTTCCAAAAAACAGCTTATATGAAGCATATAAGATAGTTGTTACTTTCAGAATAGCAATCACAAAGTAAACTACACTTATAGAATCTGCTTCAATGTTATTTAATTAATTATCTACAATATCATAGCATCTGTAAACTTCCTAGTTGTCATTATCCTGTTTAAAGGCAATTGAAAATAGTGTGACAGTCTTTCAATCAGAAGTCTAAACTCTATCGATAGACAAATTTTGTCTTTCATGGCATTTGAATTTCTTTTACCAAGTCATGCAAAGCCAAATCTGTTATCATTAGTTCTATTTTAAGATCTTCTAATGCTTCAGACGTTGATTATGCTACCAGCCTACTATAGCTTACATGAAACTTTTACAACTCACGGCATCGTCACTTAAAGTGGAAACATAACCCCAAATAGGTTTGTTACAATCTTTATTTGATAATTGATATGAACTTGCATAAATATAACTCTTTAGTTTTAATTCAGTATCTCTGTAAATGAGAAACTGATCTTTAGTTCTTCTCAAGGGCTTAAGAATAGCCTCAACCACATTCCTTGACTTGACTCCAAATAGGTTTGTTACAATCTTTATTTGATACGAGCTTACATTCTTGTTTAACATAACTATTTAGCTTCAAAAACTCTAATGCTTCCGTGTTGATTATACTTCCCATTTCCTGCAGTCAAAGCTTTTCACGAGGTCTTCATAGATTTTTTTTATTTTTTTGCTGACAGTTCTTCTTAGGTTTCAGGGTCATACACGATATACTCAACCTTATACGAGATTGTTGCATTGTAGGTTTACTTTATATAAGATCCAGATGTTTTTGAATTTATATTAAAATAGGTTCATGGAAAAAAAAAATCTTTTTAGACAACAAGCAGAATGACAAATACAACGTGTGATTTTATAACAATGTTGAAATCAAAAATCAAAATAGGGGTTTTGTACCGTGCATCTCACCATTTTACCTCCCACCCCCCAATTTATTTTAACGACTATTTTGTCCTTGTTTAATTTGTATAAAATTATGGAAAAAATTTCATTCCAGTTTTCCACTCCAACTTTCGAAAATTGTGAAATTGGAAACTTTCGAAATATAATTATGCAGAAAAAATTACTAATTTCGAAACTTTCAAAAAATACCAAACTTTCGAAATAAAATATTCCAGAAATTTTTGAAACTTTGAAGAAATATAAAATTTTCGAAGTGTATTTTTTCAAAAAGTTTCGAAAGTTTGAATGAATTTGAAACTTCCGAAACACATATACTTCGAAAATTTCAAACCTTCGAAGTAATTCCATCTCGAAAGTTTTAGAAGTTTCGAAACTTTCAATTTTTTTTAAAAAATTACTGAAACTTCCAAAATTAGATATCAAATTTATTACTATAAATGTATTACTATTAATTTATTACTATAAATTTATTATTATTTATTGCTAATAAAAATGCATTTCGAAACTTTCCATTAATATCAAATTTTCGAAACTGAATATATTCTGAAAGTTTTGCATTTCGAAACTTTCATATTCTTCGAAAGTTTCTGTATTTCGAAACTTCCTTGTCCAATCAAATTTTCGAAAGTTTCACTATTTAGGAAAAAATATACTTCGAAAGTTTTATCATCGTATAAACTTTCAAAAATCTAATAAAAAACAGTTTTGAATATTTGAAATGTTTGAATTTTGTCTTACTTTTTAATTTCGGAGGTTTCAAACTTTCGAATATTTCAAAGTTTCGAAGAAAGTGGGTGAAAAAATGAAAATAAATTTTTTTTGGGGATTTTATACATGAAATTAAGGATAATAAGGTGTTTTTCATATGACCGGAAGGTGGGAGGTAAAATAGGGGTGCACGGTACAATTCCCTCAAAATAGACAGTCCAAAATGATATTTTTCTATATACAAAAAAAAAGAAAAAAAAAAAACCTCCAATTCCGAGTGAGCTGTCAACTATGTAAGCCATCTTTTGAATAATAATTTAACGCCTAAAATGTATCAAGTGAAAGGCAATAGACCTCATTAAAAATGGATATTACAATACATCATCCAGAGCAAAATCTCTCCAATAATTTATAATTTCTCTTATTTTTAGTCTTTGCTCTATGTTGCATTACAACTAGGTTGTCAAAGAGGGCAATAAACCTTCTTTATTTGCCATTTCTAACAGTGCAACAGCCACGAGAACCTTGCAATCTGCTGTGGTGCGCCAAAGATTCTTGTACGGTACTACACGCACCTTAATCAGTTCCCCGTGTTCACGAAGGCCAGTCTCTTTACCCTGTAGATGTGTGATAATCTCTTTATCAACATGCCCTCTGTACAGAAAGATACTGATCTCTTCGTCACATCCTCCCTAACACAAAAAGAAAAAGATGGCTCATTGAACTGCATGCTCATTGAATGTTAAATGCAACGTTCAATGGAGCTTCTTTTCCCACACCCCACTCTAACTATACTCATATTACCATGAAGAAGTATTGCAAAACTTTGTACGCATAAGACATGATATTATTATATTTGTTATTAAAAATAAGAAGAACACAATTATTTGGAAAGCACAGATCATGAAATACGCAAAAGCAAAGAGTGCAACGAGGTTCTCATGCAAAAAGCTCAGTACATACAGGAGAGGGGAAAACTGTGCATCCAGTTGAAAAGTCGAGGAAAGCAGTGAGGTCAATCATATCTTCTACGTTTAAATTGATGCCTGTCTCTTCTTCAACCTGTCAGGATCAGAACTTCAAGGAGTCATGAAATAGTATTGTGAAGATTGTCATTTCACTAGGAAAGGCAAATAAATGTGTTTGTCATGCAACTAAAAAGGCCATTAATGATGTAAATAAAATATGCACGTTCAAATACAGCTAGAAAGAGCGAGTAAGAAAGAAATGGACCTCCCGAACTGCCGTTCCTACAAGATCACCCCGGTCATCGTCCAACATTCCAGCAGGCAATTCCAAAATAATTCTTCCCATAGGAACTCTTGCCTTATAAATAAGAATATTAAGCATAAGAATAGGCATAAAGCGAAATTCCAGATATAAATGCTTGTTGAAAAATAACAAAAATATTGTTATGATTGTACAGTATCATGTAAATATAGTGAACAGGATAACGTCAATTCTTTGTATTTATTGTAATTCAGAGTGTTTGTGTGTGTGTAATACACATCATGCATTAATACATCGTCTTGATTTTTTCTTTCTCAACATGACATCTAATGAGAGGCAACTCTAATTCGTGAAACTCGGTGGACCACTGTCCATTGAAGATATCTTGTTGGCCTATACAGTGTCTCATCTATAGTTTCTCGCCTCAATAAAGCTCTGCTGTGTAATACACAGATTCAGTCACATGCTTATTCATTTTTACCTTTCTCAACAAGCATAGAAAGAACATTGCAAGAATCCAACATCTACCTGTTCAGTAAGAACAGCATAAGTCTCACCCTCCGATTCCAGAAGTATCAGCACAGCCACAGCTGGTCCTCTTGCGAATACAATACCTGGAACCTGATCACGATTTACTTTTACTATAAAAAGAAAGAAATCAGTATTAGGTGTACTGAATGTAGATAAATAAACTAATAGAGACTTGATATAATAAAGATCCAATGTCTGGCACATCCTGGGTTCCAAGGATTTTGGATCCTAAGACATATGTTTGCAAGTTTGATATAAATTCAATAGGAATCCCAAATCCCTCATCTCATGACCTATAAACAGAAAAACGTGTATGGGTATGTGATGTCCTTTCAAGCATATAGAAATCAAGGTAACCCAGCAGATTATACCCTCTTTGCTGGACAATTACAATTTCTTAGTGCAACAATAAGGCACCAAACATGAAAATCCAAAATACTTCAGCATCAACTTGTATCCAAGATGCTTTGAAATGTAAGATAAAAACCAATCCAGTTTTGCCTGAGATTTTGATTTCCAAAGTGAGGAACCCCCTCTTTAAATATTGTAATACAGAAATAACCAAAGAACTAAGCAGGATTATATTCTGGTTCAACGGAAAGAACAAGAACCGATTCCACCATCCAACACCTTTATTTAAATAATAACAACAACAACCATAGTCATTGTTCAGATAATATTTGGAGAAAAGGAAATACGGACACAGTTCTTAGCTCCGTGATGTAATAAAGACATGAAAACTCTTCAACAGACTAATAATGAAAATGTGTTGTGCAAAATAATACGAAACCTTATTCCCTGTTTCTTTGTCAATAATCTCAGCTTTGAACTTGAGAAACCCAATGCGCTTTCCAAACATGTCAACTCCCTGTTTGTACCAAGAAAATCAACCAATTTTTGTTAATATGATTTTGGGATGCATGGATGAACAAATCAGGGATATTAATTGAATATCCATTTAATTAAATTGCCACATCAACAGCTCCCAAAGCCTAAATTATCAAAAACAGCATGCTTTGTTGATAGTTTGTAAATCTCTTAAAACTATATTTTCTGAGTTGAGTAACTTCTTTGAATTACAGTCTTAGTTAAGTTCTCAGAAGAAAAAAAAAATCAAAAGAAAATATCTACCTTGACAACATCAAATAAATTTTTTCCATGTGTTCGATACTTTGGGTAATAAAATGCAGTGAAAAACTCTTTACTCGACAAATTAACACAACAATAAAAAAAAATTCCTACTAGGTTGGATTAGCTACATGATCATTAAATGCCATAATATTGTGTTGCCAATCATATCGGATGTTTGTCCATTTAGTTCCAAAATCTTTCACTTTATAGTTTCCCTGGTTTTCCTTTACATCAAACAAATGGGCTACCCTACATCCTTTCTACCCTTCTTACGAATCTTACCCGATACTTTTACGAGTCTTCTCCAGACATATTCATCCATTGAAGTATTTTAATCTCTGCAACAGTGATCTTATTTTATTGTTGACTTATTATTGCCCGATGTTCAGCTCCATACAGCATAGCCAATTTTATAGTTTGCGATACAAAAATTAATAAAATTCAAGTGATATTTCTTATCATAGATTAAACTAGAAGAAGCATTGCATTCTTCCTTTTCATCCAGCAGGCTTTGATCCTCAGGTTATATTCTATTCCATTTCCTTATCATTTTGTATGATAGACCAAAGACATTTACACCGTGAGACTTACAGTATGATATATTCTCCAATTTTCACCAGTAAGTTAGTTTTGATGTTCCTACCAGTACCACTAACTTCCATTTCATATACGATTGTACTCTAAGTAAACAAAAACAATGTGCTTCCAAGTCTTGTCTCCATATATCTAACATTCCATTTATTTCATTTCACAAGTCTTCAACTTATCGTCCATAAAATGACATGCACTAAGACACCATCTTTTGGAAAGAATTAGGAAACACATCTAGAAAAAGATAAAAGATAAGAGTTCAACGTTGACTCTTGCTGTTAAACATATAACATCAGGGAAATCCTCCGTGGTCACGCCTTTACGCTAGTTCATGACCCCGTATCTTTGATCACTAGAATGTACACACTACAAACTCCTTTTGTCTTGAGAGCCTTCCACGAAACCTTTCTATGGACTATAGCTTACTAGTATGTGTTTTTTCCATACAAATGAAAACCTCAAAACCATGTTTAAATATTTTCAGTTCTTCGAAGAATTTTCAATCAATCATTGTAAGAAATATTTAGCTTTCATGGACATGAAACCAAATTGATTCTATTTGATGTCAGTCTTGTCTTAATCTCTACTTAATAACTCCCCCCCATAGCTTCATATATGAAACTAAGCTTTACTCCTCTATAATTTGCAACAGATTTGTAAGTCAAAACTATTTCTTAAAGATAGAGATTATAGTATCCTTTACCTTATTATTTTATCAATAACCTAATTACCTGAATTAGAACTTCTTTCAAAGTCATCGTACCATTGGCTAGAATGCCATTCTCAGTTTGCAAGTTATGCAACCACTGCTTGAATAAAGAGGAATCAATAGCACTCCTGCAATAGGAAACATCAAAAACCAAACCAAAAGGACCAAAGCTACCCAATTTGTATAACACAGAAACCAAACATCGGATATACTATATGAAACATGTTTCAACACAAACAAAAACAGCAGCAATTATATGCATGTCATTCTGCTTTTGCTATAGTATTCTGCAAAATTCTAGCATCAAATTGAATGAAACTGAGTTTACATATTTTAATTTGATTCAAATTTTTAAATAAATAAATAATAATATTCGAAGAGGATCATACATTCCTATCATATTTCATAATATCTTTGGCTTTGATAGAATCCCAACTAGAACAATTCTGAATAACTAGAATATCAATCTCCTGAGAACTTAGGGTTAAAACAAAACAAAAAAAATTGAAATTTTCTACTTTCTAATTTCAGTCAACTTAAAAAATATTGTACTGGTAATTTTTTATTTTAAATATAACTAGGAGCACGAGTACATATTTGACCACATATAAATTACTAAATGCTTTATTCAACGAGTAATTATGCTTCAATCGTACTAAATTAATTTAACTTTGAAATTTATAAAATTAGAAAATATAAAATGTAATATGATTGACCAGAATTCAGAAGAAGAGACACCGGGAGCAGCGAGAATATGAACGGGTTCGGACTGTTTACTCGGTAGCGTGATACAGTGAGTTAATGACGATGACTCGCTCGACATTTTGCACAAGAATAAACCCTTTTTCTTCTTAGGAATCAAATTGGGAGCGTTAAGTGGCTTTAAGGTTTTCAATGCAGAAAATATAGTGCGAACATTCACAGCCATCGAAGCTTAAGCAAAAACATGAAGAAGAACACTTCATTTCTTTCGTTACACGTGTTCATAGTTGCTGCTATTGGGCCTCAAATTATTAAAAATGGGCTATAATTGGGCTTTAAAAACAAAAGTAATGTTTTGAGAGTTTAATCTTCCACCCTTCTATCTGCTTCGAACCTATAACTATTTTACTTTTTTTGTGTATTTTTTTTAACAAAAGCACTGTTTTAACCTGTTCAGATGGGTACTTTCAAACAACACTATGATTTTTAAGAAACATAGCTGATAAAAGAAACTCTAATAATTTTGAATTTCTTTTCTAATTTATATCCTCTAATTCTTCTAAATTATTATTTTTTAGTTTGTAATTATGGTAATAAGAGTAAATTAAGATTAATTTGCTAAAATTGTTATTCTCATTTTCATATTAAATATTTTTTAAAATTGTGTGAAGTGATCTAATGTAACAAGTATTATATGCTGGAAGAAAAAAATTAAAAATTATAGTGTGAAATGATCTAGATTTAAAGATTGTTTCTACAAAGTAATTTTAAAAATAATCACTTTTAATAGTTTTCATCCGTGTATTAATAAAGCTTTTGAAACAGATTTAAATCTAAAAATAAAGGTTGTTTAAGTTATATTTAATTTATACTATTATTTTTTATTATATATTAAATTATGCATGCAGTTTTTAAGTTTGACATGTTTCTTGAATAACTGTAATAAAATCCTAGTTCAAATAACAAATGTCGATATTTTTTTGTTGTATGTATTGTCTCGGATTCGAACTGAGACCTTCTAATTGTGTGAATTAATTATGTGAATAAACATTTATTACCAAATTTTAAAATTATATGTGTATTTAAATATTTAAAGAGAAAATTAAGACACGTTGATGTAAAGTTTCTAATGATAAATGTTAAAATAAAAAAATAACTTATAATACAAACACAATATACCTTAAAAGACCACGTCCATAAAAAATATTAAAAAAATCTAATCGAAAATTTAGTTGAACATAAAAGACTTTTTTTCATATTAAAAATATTTTGAATATTTTTACGAATTTTTGGTGTATAGAGAAAATGATAAATAGTACCATAAATTCTCATACAATTGTGAGGTATAGAATTCGAATTTGAATTTAGAGATTCAATTTAGTAATATCAATATTTGTCAATTGAACTAAGTTTTAAAAAATAAAAGTTATTTTTTACCCAACATTACATTATCGTGATTAATTTTATTTATTATATTTTGACTCGATCGTAAACAACTAAACGAGAGACTATTAACTTTAATTAAATTGTTACTAGTAGATTTATTTGTTTCTCCCACTCATACGCACTTTGATGATCCCAAAAATATTACAAAATTAACGTTATAGATCGTGAGACAAATTTAAAATTTTAGAGAAGTGGTCAATAGTCTTTGGTCTGGTGAACAAAATTCAACACATCCAAATCAAAACACAATTTTTTCCTCTAAAATTTTGAATCAAACAACAAAACACGTGTATTAAGATGCACAAGTGGCTAAATGTGTGCACCCATACCTAATACTATTTTTACCATTGATTTATAAATTTAAATTTAATAACTTAGATGTAAGAACGACAATCAACTAATATTATTAGTGATTTATTAAGACTGAGTTTGGTTCAACAGAGTAAGAAGAAGAATTTTAATAGAAGAAAGAGAATGAAATAGGAATATAGATGTATCTGATTCACAATAGAGAAGGAAAAATGATTTTTTTTTAAAGTTTTATGTGTTTGATTAAAAGAAAAAAGCATTTTAAAATAATTTTTGTTGTTGTTTTGGTTTTCTCTTATCCCCTGTGCTCCAAAATCCTTAAAATAGAGGTTTACTAAAATGAGTTCTAGAAAATATTTTGCCTCCCTCCGCTCATCTCTCATGCTTTTTAAAAAAGTAAATAAAAACACAAAAATTTAAAAATTTCCTTTCTCATTCCTTCCATCTACCTCCTACCATATATACCACAAAAATATTTACAAAATAAGTCTCCAAAAAAGGTATATTGTATTTACATGTTCATGAAAATTATATGGAATTTTTTAATAATTATAGTTGATAGTTGATTGTTGTTGATGTTGAACTTTATTTATTGTTCATCTTTTTATAATTCAATAATGCATAATTTAAAATAAATGAATAAATATAAAATTTATTTATTTTTGTATGGATATATTATTATTTTTCACAAATTTTTAATTGCTCTCAAAACTATACTAAAATGTTATCAAATATAGAAGAATGAAACTGAAGGAAGGAAAGAGAAAAGGTAGAATATATAGTATATGCATAATTGCATTACACTCATCAAAATGTCACTCACAATACAATAGAATCAGGTTACAGGTTAATGAATCATCACAGTATTATCACCAAAAGTAAAGGTTATTAGAAGTTAATAAAGCAAACCCATAAAGGAAAAATATATTTACAAGAAGAAAAATAAGACAAAAATAAATACAATATGAAATGAACAATTAATCAGACTTGAAAACTGATAGACACAACACAAAGGTAAATAGAGAAAAAATATATTTACGAGCTACGAACAATAGGGAAGATCTAATCCAATCAATCCAGCATTAATAAGGTATTCCACTCATCGCCGACACTCAACCCTAACCATGTGCAAATCTAATAAATACATTAAGCTACTCCTATATTTTCCTAACCCAAACAAACAAACAAACATGGTCCACCAATTATACCTAGCCCCTGTTTTTATATTCCTCCAATCGTTCCATTCTCATCCAACGCCGACAAATCTTCCATAACCCCAAATCTAAATTCTAACCGTCCGATCACATAATAAGATAAACCCCCATCACCCTTTCCTTTCAAGATACACCCCAAACAGTACCAAAACCACTCATCACTCTCACCACCCCCCCTAAAATAAAAAATAAATTTAATTTAAAAACAAACTTCAACGACTTCACCAATTCTCAAAACTCTTTTTCAGTTAAGTTTCAGATCTAGCACACCAGCTACCCAAACCAAGGCAAATTCACACGTTCTTATTCCACTCATAACAACAACAACAACAAAAAAAAAACATCTTTCAATTTTTTCATTCAACATTGGCAATGGTGGAAGCACAAACATGGACAACGAGAAGAATGAGCAATCCAAGATTATTAACACTAGACACTAATGACCAACTATTAGACATTCCAGCAACACCGCCAAGTGATCAAAGAAACAACAACAACAACATCATCGGATCCAACAACAGTAACCTATTAACAACATCACTCATAATCGCATCATGGTACTTTTCCAACATTGGTGTTCTTCTTCTCAACAAATACCTCCTAAGTTTCTATGGTTACCGCTACCCTATCTTTCTCACAATGCTCCACATGCTATCATGCGCCGCTTACAGTTACGCCGCCATTAACATCCTCCATATCGTTCCATTCCAACAAATCCACTCCAAAAAACAGTTCCTCAAGATCTTCGCTCTTAGTATTATTTTCTGCTTCTCCGTCGTTTGCGGTAACACCTCTCTTAGATACCTTCCCGTTTCGTTCAACCAAGCAATCGGCGCAACAACGCCGTTTTTCACCGCCATTTTTGCTTTTCTAATTACCTGCAAAAAAGAAACCGCAGAGGTTTACTTAGCTTTGTTGCCCGTTGTTTTAGGGATTGTTGTTTCGAGTAATAGCGAACCTTTGTTTCATTTGTTTGGTTTTTTGGTTTGTGTCGGTTCAACCGCAGGACGTGCTTTGAAGAGTGTTGTTCAAGGGATTATTTTAACTTCTGAGGGAGAGAAACTTCATTCTATGAATTTGCTTCTTTATATGGCTCCTTTGGCTGCTTTGATTTTGCTTCCTTTCACTCTTTATATTGAAGGCAACGTGTTTGATATAACGACTGAGAAAGCAAAGAGTGATCCTTTTATACTTTTCTTGTTGATTGGGAATGCTACTGTTGCTTATTTGGTTAATTTGACTAATTTTCTTGTTACTAAACATACTAGTGCTTTGACTCTTCAAGTTTTGGGCAATGCAAAAGCTGCTGTTGCAGCTGTTGTTTCTGTTTTGATATTCAGAAATCCTGTTACTGTCATGGGGATGACTGGGTTTGGAATTACAATCATGGGTGTTGTGCTTTACAGTGAAGCAAAGAAGAGATCCAAAGTTACATCTCATTGATGCTGATGATGGATTCAGCTCCACAATTTCGTATATGTTTCTCAATTCTCAACATTTTTTTTGGATTTTCATAAAGGCATAAACAGGTATTGCTTTCTTGCTTCCTCTTTTTATAATCGTTGGGCCATTTTAATTTTTGATTAAATTGTATTTCTGTGGAATTGGATCTATTACAGCAATTGGACTGTATAGGAAGATGCAAAAAGGGAAAGGGTTACTTAGTTATGTTTGTTTTTCTATTGAATGTTGTGTAACCTTATAAAATGGTGCCGCCCTTGGCGATATACATTAAGGATTCATAGGAAAGAAGTTACATTTGTGTATTTGGTGAGGGAGGAAAATTCTCCTTCGCATCATTTTGTTAATTATATAGTCCATTGTTTCACTTGTGTCCTTTATCATATGCCATTGTGAAGGTTTTTAGCTTTAATTTTGATTCATTTGGGGGCTTAGAATTAATCTTTATATGGTTTGTTTCTTCAGTTGATAGTCATCTAGGGTAAGGTTTTCAATTAAGGTCAATCTCAAGCTTTGAAACTGAAAAATTGCAGCCAAATACATTTAATGCATTCTCAATCATTGTCGTGTTGCGGTCGGGGAAACTTTAAAAACTATGATATTGCCGTTACAATCACGCAGACAGTTCTTTAAAACCACAATCTTAGGCACTCTCCAAGCACCCTGCTTCATAAGTACCCACTCATGCAGTCATATTAAGAATTGAAACACGAGATTTATTTGTTTTCTTTTACTTGTTTATATTGAATTGTATTTTCTTTTTGTATTGTTTTGGATTTCATTGCAGTT
Organism: Cicer pinnatifidum; assembly: GCA_037974775.1. Taxonomy (NCBI): domain Eukaryota; kingdom Viridiplantae; phylum Streptophyta; class Magnoliopsida; order Fabales; family Fabaceae; genus Cicer; species Cicer pinnatifidum. Next base: position 10,541,128 of record JBBPBR010000007.1, on the reverse strand, counting down.
AGTGAAATGATCATTAAACTCAAGCTTCCAACTTTTTTTTTTGTGATTTCTTTTCTGTCACATATTCAGTTTCAAATATATTGTTTTTAAAATGATAGTTTTGAAGCGGAATAGATAGTACCCTGAAAACAGTCCTAGTAAATTGTTTGGTTAGTGTTGAGACTTCATCAAAATTTTGCAAGTCACATATGATCATTCAAAGAAACTTTAGGAATGCTGCATTTCAAGGACACTTGTGAATGTATTTGATTTGACAGAAACTTAATTACCATAGCCAAGTTTAGTCAAAATTATTTCATTCAGTGTTGTCAAAATGGTGAGATGACTGTGCCATGTAGCAGAATCTGTGCCAACCTCCATAGTCTACTATGCTGTATTTACATGGCGGATTTTGGATTGACCGCCACGCCACCACAGTCAACCGTCCATCACTGATTTCATGCTTTCAGAACAAACACTTCCAAGTAGGATTCATTTTTAACAGTCAAGTTGCATATTGCTCAGTTCTGAACAATTTGAGTTGGTATCGATTTAGTTTCTATCAGAAAGTATAATTGTTGGCTCTTGTGTTGAATATAAATGTATATTACTGTTTAGTTCGTTCAGCTATAGTAGCAACACCCAACCTGACAGTATCATTCCAATATTCATTCTGTTCGAGGCTAGTTCACCTCTATATTAGTTTAATATAACACCAGCAGCTAAATATAGTTTCCTATGCTTTCACATGCCATCTAATGCACAATTTTAGAATAACACTCGTGTTCTTCCCTGCCAAAATTTTAACCGATTGTGCAACTTTCTAGTTTGTTTGCTTCGATACATCAGTAGGTAGCTGCCAACTTAGTATAACAGTTGCAGAGACTGCAATGGCAATGTGTTGACAATGCTATGTAGTTTCACTCTCAAGGTAGTTCATACTTCAACAACAATCCACTATTCAAAGCATTGAAAAATGACATTACGTCCATACATTTGGCCTAATAATCTCTTGACAATTGGCTGCTGGTACGCTATCATTGTCAAAATGGTTGACGGTTGATGGTTGGATTGCATTGTATCTTAATTCTTAATCAATAGTATATAGCTATTTATTTATTTAAAAGTTAAAATAATGGCTTGTTGAATTTCCATGCTTGTCTAAGGGCTAGTCTAGAGAGATTCGCCCTTGTTTCTAAGCCAGACATTCGGCGCGTTTTAATGCACTGTCAAGCTGTTTTAGGACTAATAGTACTATGGACTAGTACACTAGTGTGCTTGGCCAATGTTAGGTATGTGGTGATATATCAAATTACAGTTTTGACTGCTACACGTGACTTATCGCCAAAAATAAATAAATTAAGAAGTATATGACCAATTAATTCAACTTGATTGTTTCTTGGATACTATTTAACATTTGTTTGATTATTAATTTTGAATTAATTGATTTTAGTTGAATGTAAAGTGGTTTATGTTTGTATATTTTCATATAAAATTACTATTAATTTTTAAGGTAAAAATCACATTTGAATTCGTTACAAATCATAGTTTCAAGATATAATCAATTATGGAAGCAAAATCAATTATATTCGATAGCATTCAAACATATCAGAATCAATTTTAAACCTTCAAAATTGATTTTGGCTACTCTAATAGTGGAACCAAACATGCACTTAGCATTGTACAAGTGGTTAATGTACTACATCTATCAGGACGAACTTGACTAGTACTCAGGGTTCAATACCTTGTAATAGAATAGTTTGTGGCTAGATTTTACATACCTTTCGAATGAATTAAAGACTGCTTTTTCCAAAAAAATATTGTTATAGTGTATGTGATTTTAATGGTCTAAATATTCTTTTGGGCCTTAAATTACATTATAAGATCTTACAAATATTGATATTATTAATTTAGATATTATGTTATGAGTTCAAACTATGGTTTCATAATTATGTGAGAATTAGGTTCTGATTCATTTTAAAAAGAATTATTTTTGGTGAAGGTTACTCATGAAATAAATAATGAATAGTGGAAACTCTTCATGCGCTTAAAGTAAAATTTAACACAATTATTACACGAGCACTATTCTTTGTTCTTGAAGAATAAACATCTGAGTTTCTCTTGCAGCTGTAATTAGGCTTAGGCAAAGACATGATGAAGCTGCTTCAAATCCAAATGGGATTAGCACACTTATTGCAAGCTTCATTTACCCAAAAATAGAATTTTGTAGACCTCGTGTTACCAATCTTACTTGATGGCAACTAAGGCTATATTAAGTTGTGGATCTTGAAATTCTTTTGTTTATTGAGGAAATATAAATAGTCTATAAAAGTATTATAAACTTTTCTAAAATATGCAAACACCATTAAAGGGAAAAAAATTTAATATCAATTAATTCTTTTTAATTTCTCACAATTTTATATCTAAATCTACATTATTATCAAATGACAAGTTACCGCACGTGTCTTATTTATATTTGTTATAAACATTAATGCACATCCTCAAACACATGTAATTTGCTAGACCAATTTGTTCAACTTATCATGATCACGACCCAATCGACACATCACATACTTGGCCCTCAATCGATCATCTCATCGTACATTATTTCGGTTCATATTATATACATCCTAATTAATTCTGAATCGGTTACTATAAATTTAAATAGGCAGCTAATTGAATTAATTGCACCTGTTTTCAATCAACTTTATCACACCCTTCAGCTGATCTAAACAATTGTGTTGCACTCAAGAGAATGCAATAGTACACGTGGCATTTCATGGGTAATTAATCAACATATTCTTATCTGGTAGGTTGATTCACAAGTTCCCAAATCTCAATCACGTTAATTTGGTTCCTGATTCTTTGATTTCATCTCATAGTTCATACATTTTGGTGAGTCTGTTTTGTCTATGTATGTTTCAACGACGACACAAATGTGCATAACTTGTTTGAATTGAAATCCCTTTCAGTCTCTTGATCTCTTATGATTTTCACGAGTTTTAGAATTTAGGAAGATGGGCGAGGAAATGATTATCGTGGTTTCTTTTTTATTTTTTCTGGAAATTTAGTGATTTGAATATTAATTTAAATAATTAAGTTTTTAAAGGAATTAATAAAATAATTTTTAATTTTTAATATTAAAAAAATGCTTAGTCAACATCAATGATACCATAAACATGTGCCATGTAGTCAAAATTGGTCACTTCATTATGTTTTTATTTAAAAATATTCACTAATTACATTTTAAAAGTTTTTTTGAATTTCAAGGTATAAACAAATATTTTTTCAGGACCAAAATTATATGACTCGTATGACAAAAACATATTTCAAAACATTTTAGATTAATGTCATTAATATCATTCATACATATTAACATTATGCATATGGTTCTCACATTTCTGTTAGCTACGCAATAAGGAAATTATGTAATTATGGACAATTAAATATAAGAATGGTATCCAATTGTGGTACT